>APFE030158280.1:962-32602 GCA_000404065.3 Pinus taeda
AATATAAAGCCACAAAAATAACAATAGAGGGATTCTATGGGGCACATTAATAACAATATGGGGGAAATAGGGGCACAACAATATTAATAAGGGGCACAACTACAATAGTAATGGGGTAATCACTAGTATTATAGGGACCCAACAGACATAGGTGAAAAGGGTAAAGGTTTGATGGAGTGGATGGGTGTTAGGAATTTTATGGGCTTCTTCTCCTGTCCTCAAGTGAAAAAACTCTAATCAACTCATTTCTTCTATGCTTATCAGCTTCCTGTAGATATATAGGGACTTTCTTGTAGCATTTCAAGATACTGGCAGAAACTAGTGAGAGGGACTAGGTAATGATAGGGAAGGCTTGGGAAGGCTAGTACATGAGTGGAATGGACATAGGGGGATGACTAAAGGAATTGAAGGTGAATGCAATGAATTTTGATGCTGAATTTCTTGGACTGTGGTGACCTTATTTTACTTATTTTGACCCTCTTTGACTACTATTGGGGTCCTGTTACACCTGCAATAGTGTTAGAATAGATAAAGCAAAGGTTCCTTTCACTTTTCTTCGTCATATTTTTTTTCCTTTATTTTATTTTTATCATGAGACCTATAGGTTGCCTCCAAGGAACTTTTTAGCCTACTAGGCTTGCCCCAGGTGCCTCAAGGGAGGTTTTCACCTAGGGATATTTTTACTCTTTTTCCTTTTCTAGGCTCTTTGGTTGCCTCATGGAGGTTTTCAGCCCAAGAACCTGCCTCAGGTGCCTTATAGAGGTTTTCAGTTAGTGATTTTTTTTTAATGTTTTATTTTATTTTTCTTTCTTCTCTTTTCATCAGGGTTGAATGTATTGGGATATTTGAGGCTCTCAATCAATTCAGTTCTATGCTTATTGAATTGGTAGATTTAGCCTTTGACAAGGGATTCTTGTAAAAACTCAACCTATAACCATTCACAAGAAGTGGTATATTTTCCTCTCAATTTTCTGGATCTAAATAGAGCCATTATCATGGAATTTCTCCACTTGGTAAGGGTCTATCCATCTGGTCATGAGTTTCCCTTTGAAGTCCTTGAGTTTGGAATCATATAAGAGGGCCCAATCACCCTCTTGAAAGATTCTTTCCTTGTTTTGATTCTCATGCTAAATGTTTATGTGTAATTGAACCACTTCAATGTGTATAAAAGCCTACAACTTGAGTTCATCAAGGGCATTTGGTTGTTGTAGCCTCTCTTCCTGAGCTCTTGTGATGTCTAGATCAATTTGTGCTACCATTCTCAAGGTGTTATATTAGAATTCAGTGGAAAACAATGCTTTCTTACCAGAAACCTACTCGAAGGGGGTGAATCCAATGGTGTTATTCCATGTAGTATTGTAGGCCCAAGTGGCATCCACAAGCCTGGATGCCCAATCCTTCTTTTTGTTGCTAACAACCTTAGTCAAGATGCCTTCTATTGCTCTATTGATCACTTCCACTTGCCCATTTTCTTGAGGGTGATATGGGTGGAATTCCTATGCCTAATATGATGTTTCTTCATTATCCCGTTGGAAGTGCATTGAGTTCCTTGGTCAGTGACTAGTTCCCTTGGGAAACCAAATTTGTAAAAAATTTATCCCTTAAGAACTTTGCCACCTTTTTTCTTTTGTTTCTACTTTGATTGCCTTTACTTCAGCCCACTTGCTTAGATAATTAATGCATACAATAATGTACCTCTTTTGTCCATATGGGGGTCAATAGGCCCAATGAAATCCATGCCCCACTTCTCAAATGGCTCAAGAGTCACTTGAGGTTGTAGTGGCACATGATCCCTTTGTGTAGGCTTCCCTGTCCTTTGACACTCATCACACCAGGAAGTGTACCTTATGGCATCTTGATGTAGGGTAGGCCAATAGTAACCTATCTTAAGAATCTTGAAGGTTGTCCTCTTAGTAGAAAAATGCCCCCCCACAAGGTCCATCATGGCATGCCAAGAGGATATCAAAGACTTCATCTTCCCTCACACATATCCTTAAAATATGATATGTCCCTAATCTAAAAAGTTTTCCCCCAATCCAAGTGTAAGGGGCACTCTTTTTAACATTTTTTCTCTTTTCTCTGGAAGGAATATTAGGAGGAAATTGTCCAAAAACCAAGAAGTTTACTATGTCAACAAACCAATGTGTTTATCTAGGAGATGATCATCTATCATCTCTTCATTTTCTGCAGACAGGGTAGTCTAAACAAGAAATCTGCAACAATATTTTTCTTTCCCTGGCTTGAAAAAAATGGTTAGATCAAACTATTGCAATAGAAATAACCGTCTAATAATTCTAGCTTTGACATTAGGATTTTTCATCAAATACTTAAAGGTTGCATGATCAGTGTGCACAAAAAATTGATACCATGTAATGGAATGTCTTAATTTATTCAAGGAATGTACATCAGATAAGATCTCTTTTTCAATGACTATATAATTGAGTTCAACCTTGGACAAATTCTTACTAATTAAATAGATAACATAAGGAAACTTACCTTCCAACTGTCCCAAGTATGCCCCTACTACTTTTTATGATGCATCAATGTGAATATGGGAAGGAAAGGTCCAATTTGAGCCCCTGATAACTGGTACAATTTTCAACTTCTCCTTGTGCTCCTCAAATTCCTTTTGACAATGATTCTCCAGCAGAAATATGAGCCTTTTGTTAGTAAATCAAACAAATTTGAAGCAATTATATTGAAATATTTGATAAATCTCCTATAATATCCATCTATTCCTAGGAAGCTCCTAACATCCTTTTATTTTTATGGAACAACAACCCTTCTAATAATGGAAATTTTATTAGTGTCAACCTCAATCCCTTCCTTAGAGAGGAAGTGGCCTAGAACAATTCCTGCATTCATAAAAATGGGCACCTTTCCAGACTTAAAGAGAGTTTCATTTCAATGCATTTTTTTAAAACTTTACACAAGTTAAAGAGGGTTTCTTAGAAAGATTCTCCATAAGGTGTGAAGTCATCCATATAAATTTCAACTGAATCATGTACAAAATCAACAAAAATACACGACATTTCCCTCTAGAAGGTGGCAGGGGCATTACTAAAGCCAAATGGAAGGACCATATAGGAAAAGGCCCCACATGGACATGTGAAGGTAGTATTTTCCTGGTCTTCAAGACTGATTTGGATATGATTGTATGTGCTGAAACCATCTAGAAATGAAAAGAGCTTTTTTTCTTGCAAGAGCATCCAAAAATTTGTCAATAAAATGTAAAGGAAAATTATCTCTCTTGGTATCCTTATTAAGCTCCCTGTAATAAATGAAAACCCTCCATTTACCATTCTTTTTGGGTACAATAACTAAAGGTGATACCCATTCACTGTCCAAAATACGGTAAATAAATCATGCATCTAACAATTTCTGTAATTCCTTTTTACAATGTCCATGAGTGCAGGGTTCATCCTTCTCTGAGGTTGGTGAAGGGTTGTGGATTTATTTGATGTATATATGATGTGTACAGACTGAGGGGTGGACCGCTTTCATTTCTTTGTATCCAAAGCAAAGGCATCAAGGTGTTTCCTTAATATAATGAGTAATTGTTCTATTGACAGGAAAAGACTGATTTTCAAAGTTCTAGAGGGGTTGATTTATAGAATTTTGACATGGTCTTGATCAGAACCAGCCATGATTAATTCTACCATGGACTGCCTTCAGGATGTCCTAAATCTTCCTATTTTAGTCCATCAATTTCCATGACAGCAAGATACTTGTTTTGTAGAAAATTATCAATTAGATTATCTTCATCCAGCTGCCTGTTTCCAATAGTGGCTTCAAGTGTACAAATGGGGTATGGTGATAATTGATAAGACTATTCTTCTTCTTCTTCTTCTACCCATATGGGAAAATCATGCTCAACGAGGGGTTGAGTAGGGGTTATAGTACAAGCTATTTTGCGAGCTGCCCATTCTTGATTGTCATGTTCCCAACTCTACAACTAATATAGGCATTATTAGTATCTAACCAAGGTCTCCCTTAGATGAGAGGATACCCATTGAACTTGGGTCAGAGTACAAGGAAATTATGGGGGTACTCCTAGGAATCAATGGAAACCATAAAATAACATCTTTAATGACACCCTAAGGTGCTACTATGGATCTATCTACAAGTTGCAACGCTGTTGGGGTTTTCCTTAGGGCTCCTTGGAGGTTAAGCTTGATCATGATTTCCCTAGTCATGACAATAATTGTAGCACTTAGATCAATAAGGGTGTTGGGGCCTACAACATTTTTGAAATGTACATCCACTGTTGGGCTACCAAGATCTAAATACTTCGGGGAAATGACCTTCCCAAGCATTAGATCAACCAATTTCCTAATGACATTAATAATGGGGGCATCCTTCCTCTTCCTTCTTGGCCTCTTGCAACATTCTTCCCTAATGAATTTATTATATATAGGGATGTCTTTGATGTTCTGTAGGAGAGGGATTTTGACACACATGTTTTTCAGCTCTCCCAAAAGTTCAACTGTTTCTGGGGTGTGTGGTTTGGGATGGACCGACCTTTTAGGAGAGGGAGGTGTGTTAGCATGATGAGTACATTCTTCCTTATCTTGTTCAATATCTTCTTATGGAGAAAGTGGGTGAGCATTAGGAAGTACCTTCCTGGACTTGAGGTTGATTTCTTGGATTTATACAACAAATATAAGATAGGAAGTTTCTCCACTATAGACATGTTGGGCCTGCTTATTATTTAGGTTCGAATTAGGTTGAGAAGGCATTTGGGGTTTCTTAGGTGGATTGTTTTGGAGTAGTTGTGGCTGAGGAGGAGGAGGCATTAAGACAGGTGGTTGGGCTTCTTGAGGCCTCCATCCTTTTGATGGGTTATCCCATCTAGGAGGTTGGTGCTGATATGGTTGGAAATGGGGAAATACAAGTTGAAGAGGATAGCGCCAAGGAGAAGACATGGACCATGGTGAGTTGTTTGGAGGATACCAAGACTAGAAAGGTGCATTATAACTTGTATTGAAACAAGGAGGATAATGTATACCTCACATACCTTATTGATATGGCATAGAGCCTAATGGCCTCCTTTGGTTGAGGAAGCAAAGTTGCTCCATACTTCCTTCTGCTCCTTGATACACTACTTACAAACCTAGAAGAGATGGACACTTATTAGCTGCATGTATTTCCTCACACATAGAGAAGATTTCTTTCACATTCAATGGGACCTCATTTTTAGGGTGCCTCTTGGGGAATGATAGAATATGGATAATTCCCTTTCTGCTTCCTCTTGTTTTTTTCTTGATCTTCATTGTGATTTTTGAACACTACCTTGATGTCCTCATAATTGAGATGGCAAATATCTCCATTAGACAATATGTTAAGGGTATCCATCAACTTTTCCTCGACCCCTCAGAGTAACACTAGCTTCATTGATTCTGGATCAATAGTTTAGTTAGCTTTCCTATAGCTCAGCCGAAATATTTCTTCAAAGTCCTTTAGGGACTCATCTAGCCCTTGATTCATCCTGAAGATTTCTTCTTTTGTCTCTCTCGCTTAGTAATAATATTTGTACTTTGTGTTGAATGCTTGTTGCATTTGATCCTAGGTAGTGATGTTTCCTCCTTCCAAATACATGAACCAGAGAAAGGCTATACCCTTGAGGGTGGCAGGAAACAAATTACATTTCTCTTCATAAGAGGTGTAATCATATGTCCTACAAACTACAACAATTTCAAACATGAAGGTGCCAGGGTCCTCAGAAGTCATGTCATGAAAGTGTGAAAGAGAAGTGTGGCTAATGTTTTTCATTTTAGCTTCCCCACTTGTTTCTCTGATATGAAAGACTTCAGGCTGCCTATTTCCATCCATCTCTTTATTGGGTGATGGAGGTTCTTCTTCCCCTATAGGCTCCTAAAAAATCTCTAGTTTATCACCCAAAAGGTTCTCCAAATACTCTGTGGTAAGAGGAGGAGGTCCATAGTTGCCAAAAAGTGAAGGTTGACTGCTTGTAGAAGTGGGGGTTTTAGGCTAAAATTTCCCTAAGTTATCCCTAGCTCTACGAGACATGAAATGAGTGACTTTCTATTTTATTTTTGTGTATTTTATAAACAAAAATACTGATGAAATTTTTGTTGTTTTGTTTTTAGGAAATGGAATGAAAAGAAAGAGCAACTTAAAGCAGAAAAGAGTACCTACTTTGACACCTCCCCAACAATGACGCCCAAAAGTGATGAGCCCCAGTATTACAACAAGAAAGTTGCAACTCCTAGGGCTACTAACTTCAATTATCAATATGGAGTTTGTAAAAACCTAAGAGGTGTCAATGCTATATGCACAACAAGAGAGGTTCTACTTAAGCCAATATAAAGTAATGAATTGAATTGAGATGCACAGAGACCAATTTGGAAAATCCAAAAAAAGGAAAACCACCTAGTTTATATTTGCAAGAAAAGATATGGCTCAAGCATAACTTTTTCTACTACATGAAATAAACCCTAATATATTTGCATGAAGTAAATACCATAAAAGAAATCCTAATCTATATTGCAAAAAATAAATGGAAAAAAAAAAAGAATCTTAATATATTTACATGAAAGTAAATGCCGGAAAGTAACTTTGATCGATTTTGAAGGAAACAAGTCTATTCTATTGTAGGCAAGGTAAATTCTATTCTACCAAAAATCCAACCAAATTCTCAAGAGTGCTAAAGGTAAATTACTTTCATTCTATCTAACAAAAACAATATACCCTAGTTGCAGGTTTGAAGCTAAAGTGATGGAATTAAAGTATCTAGAGGGTCTATGGTCTTCTCAATTTAATATTCAAGGTTTAGGGGACGTTTTGGAGTGATAAGAAGTGAAAGACAAGCTTTAGAGGCAATTATGGGCATGTTCTGAAGAATTTTGTGTATTGCTACAAGATGACTTGTTTTGCTATGGGAAAACATCCGAAAAATATCTTATGGATATACCTTACCAAGCCCAGATCTACTCGGTAGAATAACTTGTGCAAGGGAGGATCAAAACTAGAAATCCCTTGTAGCTCAATGAAGCAATTTCCAACCTGTAGACAATTTGCAGAATGAGTAGTAATGAAAGGAGGGGCATTGAAGAAAGTGATTCTCATGCATAGAAAATGATTCTATTCTACATTATGAACCAATACATTCCATATGAACACAAATTATATGTTCAAATAATGAGAACAAGGTGATTAAATGAATATCAAACCATTAACTGTAGAAAACAAGATGTTAGTGAAAGGATGGGTGAATTTGGAATAGAATCTACTTATTGGATAAAAGAAAAATTGTTATTGGTGCTTTTCCACACAGGGTTCACAACCAACCTTCCAAAGAAACCTCACGTAAACCTACAGAGAAAATGCTTTCCTAAAAAACCAGTTTTGTAGAAAATCACAACTAGACTAAGTGCATGCAAAAGAAATGCATAAAGAAATGTAAAAGGAAGGGGCTTGAGTACTTTGGGTTGGGCCCTAACCCAAGGAGACTTAGGTCCCTTGAAACAAACTCGGGCTAGAAACAAAATGATGCTTTTCATTAACCTCAAAACTATTCAAACATGTAACATTACAAACAAATATCTCCTTCTCTGATAGTCACTATCTTCCTCTAGAATTCTAGAATTCAAATCCCTACTAAGCTTCTAGGCTCTCTTAATTATACAAAAAGTGAGTGAGGGGAAGTATCCTTGAAGGGAGGGTTGCTTACCTCCAAAACTCATAAAAATGTGGATTTGGTCTCTTAGTGTACTAGCAATCTCTAAGGGGTAGTAACTACTCATGCACCAAGTGAGTTGTTGATGGGCCTGAAGCTAGGAACAAGCCTCCTGGATCCTCTCCTACTGGTCTCCAACATGTTCTGAAAAATAAATCCTCTTTGTATTGCACATTTAATGCATTATACCACAAGATAAAGAAAATATCTCTTAACTTCCTAAGAACACATTATAACTTAAAAAATATATTATCAAATACAAAAAAAAAAGGTTACGTTGTGCCAAAGGATTGTTAGATGGGCCTGGAATTGTACTTATTTGGGACGCCCATTAGTAGGTGTGTGTGTGTGTGTGTGTGTGAGAGAGAGAGAGAGAGAGTGTGTTTGTGCATTATAACAACTCTTGGGCCATAAGCCTCACTCCTTTGTACTTGTATTCATTTCCATTCAAAGAAAGTGAGAGTGGAGCAACCTCACCTTATATATAGGTTTTCTCTCGTAAGGGTTTCCCAAATCATATCTTGTGTTCATTGTGGTTTGTGATTTTTATTTGGTTGCTCTCTATTTTGCATATTTTATGTATTACATGCATAAGTGTAACACAATAATTAATAAATCTAGAAATCTAAGGATAAATTAACCCTCAAAGTGTAAGTTTTAGATTTTCAAATATATTTTAGTACATATGTTGTGACGAATTGTCAAGCGGAATATCCAGAACAATTTATAGATCATATTAGTATTAGAGAAAAAAAATTTGTGTATATAGTGGGGAATTGAAGGGGACATAGATCAGTTAAGATGAAAGTATTAAAACCCCAACCATGGCCAATGAATCTATTAATAACCTTCAATATCCTGTAGAGGGGAGGTTTTCATGGTTCAAAGCACATGTGACAAATATAAATCGTAATGTGAGCCTCCTCATGTGTGGACTTGATAAATAATCTTGGTTTGTTTGAGAAGATGGAGGTTCTAACACAAAGGTTAGATTAGAGGGGAGATCAAGGGATCATGAAGAACCAGATAGGGATTCTAAGAAAGAACTCGAAAAGGAACAACCTAGTTCGAGTGCCATGAAACATTCACAACTCCTATTTCAAGATGGATGCAAAGGTTGGAATAAATCAACATCAATGTGAGATTGATTATTTGAAGCCAAATCTCTAGTTACAATAGTTAGAAGATTATTTTTGTGTTCATCACATAAAGGAAGAACACAAAATTTTATTTGCATGTATGAAATTAGAGGGTTATTCCTTGACTTGGTGGAAAAGCCACATGAAAACCCTGAGACTGGAGGGATATCCTCTAGTGACTAAGTGGGAGGATTTCAAAACCCTCATAAATTCACAGTTCTACCCTATTGGGTATGTAGAGGACTACTGGATCCAATGGCATTACTTTAGGCAGAGAAAGGGACAAAGTGTACAAGAGTACACCATGGAATTTAGGGAGATGGTAATGATTCTTGGTTTCTCCTCAAAGAACCCAGATGTACTCTTGAGGTATCTAGGGATTCTACACAGTCATAATAACTAGAGAACATAGGCCATAATAACGGGAAATCAAGTGGGTCAATGTAGAAATAACACCATGAAGCTTCCATGGAGGGGAAGAACAAGTGG
The DNA here is from genome assembly GCA_000404065.3 of Pinus taeda. NCBI lineage: Eukaryota > Viridiplantae > Streptophyta > Pinopsida > Pinales > Pinaceae > Pinus > Pinus taeda. The sequence continues at coordinate 10,290 of APFE030158280.1, forward strand.
AAAGGGGGAAACAACAACAACAACACACCCATGCAAATATCTGAACAACTACTACAACCATTGTAGCATTGGCGGTCATGTAGAAGAGAAGTGTTGGAAGTTAGATCTAGAGCTCAACTTGAAAAACAGAAAGGGAGAGGCTAAGAAGAAAAATCTCATGGCCACAGATTCAAGCAATGAGGTGGAAATAAACTTAGACATGGATGAGAAGATTGTTTGTGCATAAATATAGAAGGGGATGAATTTAAGTAGCCTTTGGAAACATGAAGAGAAGGAGATGACTAGATTCTTCCATATAATGATATAGGCCAAGAAGATGAAAATTGATGCCCTATTTGAATCAAGATCACAAGTGAATCACATAGTAGTAGATCTGTTAATGAAACTAGTGTTGTAGACTCATGACCATCTTAGTCCATATCTATTGGGATGGGTCAACAAGGAGGTAGATATAAAGTTAAATAAACAATGCATAATCAAATTTTCCATTAGTGTTGATTTTATTTATGATCCAGGTGGATCTTCAGACACAATGGCATGGGAAAAGCTCAAAATTCAAAGTGGTAGAAAGGAAATTATCTTGACATCAGATCAAAGTGCTTGTCACCCTGATTCAACGGTGCAAATGACACTCCAATCTGAGTTCGAATGAAGGAGATAGAAGTAGTCAAAGTTCTGGGTTGACTTCTAGGAAATAGGGGAAAATGAAAGTCCAAGGATGCTCTTGGAAACAGTCCCATTGCGTAGATATTTCATTCTGAATCTACTGCAACTTGAATGGGCTAAAATGGACTTCGGATGATGAAATTATCGCCAAAAGAGTCTGCCTTTGTTCCTTTGAGAAAGGAGGCATTTCTTCAAAAAATAGGCTTAAAGCCTTAAAAGGGAAAATTGCAATCGGAGGAGTCAAAAGGGTGGACTTAAGGCAAGGGCAGAGGAACCCCCGATCAACAATCTTTGACTAATCACAACCAGCGGCAAGTAATCGACGATATCGAGACTTTAGAGCTGATGATATGCAATGGAGTGAACGGATCGACAGATCGGGTCGGCATAGCCCATGGTATAAGGGCAAGACCCCTGGGCCGTAGCGAATGCGATATGCCGATGCAATAGGGGCGATAGCGATACGCCGATATCGGCGATCGGCAGATCCCCGTGACAAGGGCCATTGAACAACGCGATATGCGATTGTGATATAGGGGCCAAACCCAATGGGTTTATAGACCCGATTTAATATATTTTGAGATCTGGCATAAAAGCTTTGTGGTCAGATTTTCTTATGTTTCTGTGTATTATCGCTTGGAATGGAAAAAGACTATTTTCAGGGTTTGTTGCACCCGTCGATCCATTTGATAGAACAACTTCTATTCTAAACAAACAGACCCTCGATTTTTAAGCGACATTGTGTTATAAAACCCGATGAGCATGGAAAAGTGCAGGGAGAGGAATTTGCACGCAGTTCGAGGCAAGAGCAAGCAGGAGGGGCGAAAGTCCATTTTGTCCAGATTTGATAAATTTTATATGGTTTCAGCCCTTCTCGATGCCACGAACGCCATGGCGCTATCCATTTCTCCATCTAAGTTCTCCATTTCTCAGCCATTTTCCAGAATGGAGGTATAAGACTCCTTTGTTGTAACTGATGATTGAATTCTTTTTTTTTCATGCCATTTAATGAATGAAGGCCTCCCCATTGATCGAGCAGGGCCCGAAGACGTAGTCCAAGCTGGATGAACTCTGTTCTCAAGTCTTGTTGTCTTCTTCTCATGCTTTATGTGTTTCTTCTTCCTCTCTCATGTGCACATTAGATTTTTATGGTTAAGCTGCAATTTCTACATGTGATTCTTTAATACATCTATAAGCAAAAGATTTTGGATCAAGTGGTATCAGATCAGGTCTTTTTAGATGTGAATTGCATGTTTGTTTGCTAACAAGAAATAGGCTTCGAAGAGGTGAAGGGGAACTAGAGCCTTTCGATCCCGAAGAGGCTCATCTTGAAGAGGAGCGCAATTTCCGCAAAACCTTCTATTCAATGGCAGAGAATGTCGGTTAGTTGCTTTCAAGGCTGGAGAAAGCAGAAGAGAGAAAACCAGAAGAACAAGGTTCAACACATGGAAATGGTGGAGAAGAACCCCCTCCTTCTCCTTCCACGAGTGAACGTTCTTATTCCTTCCATCACCATCACCATAAGAATTCAAGGGATGCACATAAGAAACCTTTCTTTAAATTAGAAGTCAAATTTGATCTTCCCATGTTTAATGACGAAAGTAATGCAGAAAAGATTAATAATTGGATTAGGCATATTGAGATCTACTGTAGGATTCAGTAGATCATGGAGGATGAGGCAAAGATCCATCTAGCCTCTCTACAGCTGAGTAGCACCGCTCTCGTTTGGTGGGAGAGCAGATTGCAAAGTAGTAAGAATGTGGGTAGCCTTCTTTCCTCATGGCCTGATTTCATTTCTGTATTAAAAGAAAAAATTTATCCCTTGGGTTACAAGAAGAAAGTATTAATGAATTGGCAGTATTTAAGGCAAGGAAAAGGTTAGGATGTTCAAATTTTTACAGAGGAGTTTAGAAAGAAAGCACTTAATATGGGTATTGCACTTGATACACCTGAAGTAGGAACTAAGTATATTGGATCATTACATAGTTACATTAGGCATTCATTATTATTGTTTGAACCTACTATCATTGACTCAGCCAGTGTAAAGGCCATTCATCTGGAAAACAGAGCAACACATGGACAAGATGACCACTAAAAGAGAACCACAACAGCCAAGAGAAGGAGAGAAAAGTCCTCTTGTACACATTGTGAGAAAGAGTGGAATGACGAAGAGAATAGTTGGAAGATGCACCATGAGCTGAGACATGAGAGGAATGACAGAAAAGGGAAGCAGAAAGCCGTCACCACTGTGCAGCGAAGCCAAGATTCCGAGTCAGAGGAAGATGACAAGGTCACAGCTATGGGATTCACATGGGGTAGGCCCATTGACATGGGGTCTGACTCCGGTGATGAGATGAAGTTTTCAACTTTTAGGCTCGCGGAAGGAGGACCCATAGATTTGGGGTCTAATTCCAGCAATGAATCAAGGATTTCAACAGACATAACGAAAAGGGAACTCCCCGCAGCAGGACGCCAAGAACTTGAGGAGATCAACCGCCGCATCCAAGCAGAGAATGCTGAGCTAAGGAGGCTTCTACAGGAGGCAAGGGAAGAAAACCAAATATTACTATGCCAGTTGCAAGCCAAGGACAAGACCTTGGAAAAGCTGCAACATAGCTATTTGGAGGTAAAAAGTGATTCTCTGATTTCATATGATTTTCATGATGATGGATTTACTACTTTTGAAAAACATACTAAAGGGATTGGATCCAAACTAATGAAGAAAATGGGATATCAAGGAAAGGGCCTTGGCATCAAACGCCAAGGCATCATAAACCCCATCAAAGTCAAGGAGTTGCCGCACCATGCAGGACTTGGATACACCATAAAGGAGCTAGGGGAAAACTCCAATATAGCCAGTAAGCAACCAATGACTGACGACAAAATTCTATCCTCACAGTTAAGTGATAATGAAGGCCCCATGAACACTTATCAAAGGAACACCAGGGGAAAGCACCCCAAGGCAGCCCGAAAAGTTTGGCGGAGAAAGAATCGTTGTAATAATTGCAACAAAGAGGGACACCAACAAGTCATGTGTCCGATGCTCCATGTTCTGGAAACATTGTTAGAGGAGCCGAAAGGTGAATATGTTCAACAGATGAATCACACCATTCACGGTGGTATACTTTATTAAGTTGGTTTTTTTATGGGTAGTTGCTTATTATGGCCACCATCGTAAATCATACGTTGCAAGTAAATGTTAAAATGATGGTGTGTTTCCTATCACTTCAAAGATGCCACGATGATATTTTGGCCTTTCTTTATTAGTGTTTGAGGCGTTAATTACTTTTTATGTAATCCTTAGCCAATGAGTGTGTGCTATCAACTCTTGGCAAGGAGGGGTTGTTGAGTCATGTGTGGTGTGCATGATTGCAAGAATGTACCGGTTTTGTGTGCAGGTGATTGAAAGTGTGGATTGAGACAACGTGCTAATGCTTTTGGGGTCCAAAAGCTCTTTAGTGGGGAGGATTGATCTAGGTGGATCTTCAGACACAATGGCATGGGAAAAGGTCAAAATTCAAAGTGGCAAAAAGGCAATTATCTTGACATCAGATCGAATTGCTCATCGCCCTGATTCCAACGGTGCGAACAACACTCTAATCCAAGTTCGAATGAAGGAGATATAAGTAGTCAAAGTTCTGGGTTGACTTGCAGGAAACAGGGGAAAATGGAAGTCTAAAGATGCTCCTATAAATAGTCCCATTGCGTAGATCTTTTCATTCTTAATCTATTGCAACTTGAATGGGCTAAAATGGACTTTGGATGATGAAGCTATCGCCAAAAGAGTCTGCCTTTGTTCCTTTGAAAAAGGAGGCATTTCTTCAAAAAATAGGCTTAAAGCCTTAAAAAGGAAAATCGCAATCAGAGGAGTCAAAAGGGCAGACTTAAGGTAAGGATAGAGGAACCCTCGATCAGCGATCTCCCACTAATCACAATCGGGGGCAAGCGATCGGTGATATCAAGACTTTAGAACCGCGATATGTGATGGAGCGATCGGATCGACGGATCAGGTCAGCACAGCCCATGGTATAAGGGCAAGACCCCTCAGATGTAGCGAATGTGATATGCTAATGCGATAGGGCCAATGGCAATACACCGATATCAGTGATCGATGATCGGTGGATCCCTGTGACAAGGGCCATTTAACAACGAGATATGAGATTGAAATATAGGGGCCGGACCCAATGGGTTTATAGGCCGATTTAATATATTTTGAGATCCGACATAAGAGCTTTGTGGTCAGATTTTCTTATGTTTCTGTGTATTATCGCTTGGAATGTAAAAAGATTATTTTCGGGGTTTGTTGTGCCTGTTGATCCATTTGATAGAATGGCTTCTATTCTAAATGAACAGACCCCCAAGTTTTAAGCGGCATTGTGTTATAAAACCCGATGAGCATGGAAAAGTACGGGGAGAGGAATTTGCATGCAGTTCAAGGTAGGAGCAAGCAGGAGGGGCGAAAGTCCATTTTGTCCAGATTTGATAAATTTTATATGGTTTCAGCCCTTCTCGACGCCACAAACACCATGGCACTATCCATTTCTCCATATGAGTTCTCCATTTCTCAGCCATTTTCTAGAATGGAGGTATAAGTCTCCCTTGTTGTAACTGATGAGTGAATTCTTCTTTTTCATGCCATTTAATGTATGAATGCCTCCCCATTGATCAAGCAGAGCCCAGAGACGTAGTCCAAGTTGGATGAACTCCGTTATCAAGTCTTGTTGTCTTCTTCTCATGATTTATGTGTTTCTTCTTCTTCTCTCATGTGCACACTAGATTTCTATGGTTAAGCTGCAATTTCTACATGTGATTCTTTAATACATCTATAAGAAAAAGATCTTGGATCAATTTATCAATTAGAATTGGATATAATTCCACTTGATTTCTGTGGAGTTGTGTTGGGGAGTCCCTACATGTACATGTAGGATGAAATATTTATGTGAAGAGCCACCCAATATCACCTCATCAAGGATGGAAAACCGTTCATCATCAATACTCACAAGGGAAAGTCAAAGATATCTCTAGTAAGTGTCAATGAGGTCTAAAATTTATTAGGTATGTTTTGTTTTTTTTGAAGAGAAATAAATTTGTAGAAGAGTCCATGAGAGCTAAGTCATCCTTGAAAGGGTGCACTAAGGAACAAAAAATTGACTAGAAGAGTTGCTACAAGGATATAGGGGTGTATTCCAAGAACCTAAGGTACTATCACTCAAGAGGGATCTGAAGCACGAGATACATTTTTTGCCATACTCTCCATTTCCAAATATTGGGTGGTATAGGTAATCTGTTACAAATCCAAACAAGGTGAAGAAGCAATTGCAACAGCTATTGAAGTAGGGGTTCATTCAACTAATTACCTCACCATGTGGATCACCCATAATTATTGTGCCAAATAAGAATGTGACTTAGCATATGTGTATTGATTGCAAGGCATTAAATAAAATTATGCTCAATAATAGGTACCCCACACCCAAGACAAATGATCTATTTGATCAGTTGCTGCAAGCCAAATACTTCACCAAGCTAGACTTAAAGTTAGGTTATCACCAGGTTTAGGTTAGAGAATAAGATACATGGAAGACCTCCTTCAAAACTATGAAATGTTTCTATGAGTGGTTAGTCATGTCGTTCAACCTATGCAATGCACTAGCTACATTCATGGGGTTAATAAATGATATATTATGCCATTTTACATATTCATTTGTTATTATTTATTTATATGATATACTAGTATATAGTGCTATCTTGGAGGATCACATCTCATATTTAATGCAAGTTCCAAAGACATTGAAGAACTTGTTACTGGAAAATATCAAGAAGTGTGAGTTTGCACAACACTCTTTGGTGTATCTGGGACATGTGATAGGTGAAGGATAGATGAAGATAGGTCTTGCCAATATGGAGTCCATCATGAAGTGCCCAATGTCTACAAATGTTTCCAAGGTTGGGAATTTCATTGGAGTAGCACAATACTTGGGGAAATTCATAGCATCATTTTTAGTAGTAGTAGCACCACTCCACGCCATAATAGTGAATGGAAAGAGTTTCTAGTGGGAAAAGGGTCAAAAGAGGGCATTTGAGGATTTAAAGAAGAATATTAGTCTTTATTTAACTCACACTAGTCCTTTGAAGTGTAGAGATATGTGAGTGGGTATATTATGGGAGCAGTCTTGAGGGAGGGAGGAAGCTTGTATGCTACCATTCTAAATTATTTCATGGGGTGGTTCTCAACTACCCTACCTATGGCAAGGATCTATATACTCTGGTTCAAGTTGTGAAGAAGTGGAAACACTATCTAATAGGAAAGGATATAGTAATCCACACAAATCACTAACCACTACAATACCAATAGGCCTAGAGTAAGCTACAACAGACTAGCCATTACAAGTGGATGTGGTTTTTACAACAATTTAATTTAGTGATCGAGTATAAGAAGGGAAACAAAAATAAGTTGGCCCACATGGTTTCAAGGCCAACAACATCAAATATCATAGCTTTGGGAATTTTTAGGCACATACGTAATTTCACCCATGATGCAAACTAATGGACCTTTGAATTTTCTTTTTAATTGTTCAAAAATACAACCAAAAGACTGTACATTTAATTGTCAATCAAAAGTTCATATGGAACTTGCGAGCTATCATGCATCATTTTTTCAAGTACAATTTGTAGTTGTAGTAACCTAAATAAGTGTCACAAGAAAAGATATTGGGACGCCTTCACAAGTCACCACGAGAAATCTACTTGCAATCTAATCCACACTTTCCAGGAATGTAAAGAGCACAATTGGAGGAAAGTGAATGTCACACTTGTAGAAAAGTAAATATCACACTTGCAAGAAATAAATCACACAAACGTCTAAGGTGACTTTTTCCAGCGTTAAGATGGTCTTGGTTGTTGTAACAGAAATGCAGTTGCACATGCAATATGATGTAATAACTCACAAATCATCAAACTACACTTGCTTAGAAAAGAAACATGACTACAAATCATAAACATAATAACTAAACTGATCATAATTGAAAACAAAATCAATCACAATTATGGAAACTAGAGTATTCTAGTGTTAGTGTGGAGTTGCGATAATGACCTAAATTACAAGTTGGGTAAGTATCACAATTTAGTCCATAATTTAATGACAATGTTAATGAATGAATTACAGAAATAAGCCTACAATACATAGTTACAACAATACGAATTATCATATTTGCAACAATAAAACTACATTATAGAGTTACAACAATATGAATTATCATATTTGCAACAATAAAACTACATTATAGAGTTACAAAAATATGAATTATCAAAGTTGCATTGATATGAAGTATAAGAGTTACAACAATTGAAATTAAGAGTTGTAGCAAAATGAAATATTGGAGTTACAACAATCAAAATTTTGAGTTGTAGCAAAGGAAATAACATATTTACAATTATTAAACTTTAGAGTTGCAACAAATGAAAAATAATAGTTATATCTAAGTACTAATTAGAATAATTGTTGGAAATACAAAATTATATAAAAGATACTACAACTACTCTATAAAATACAGACAATGCTTGGCTAACGAGGGGGTCCTACATCCTTAGACAAGGCACTTGTTTACGAAAGAAATAAGACACTAAATAATCAACACACCCTTGGTTGAACTTGATTAAGGTTGGATCATTATCTTATTTTCCATCTATATTAATGCTTTTAGAGTGGAAAAGTGAAGGATTCAGTGCATGAGACCATTTTTACTGCTAGTCCTAGTTTCGAAAATTTCGGGTAGAAAAATTTAATAGTTTTTTTGAGACCTTAAATGTACACTTAATCAGGTAGATACCATATGATGGATATAAATTACATAATGTACACACCAATACCTTTTTAATCGCTCAAGAATCACCTCAATTAGTGTTAGTATGAGAAAGTTATGCCCCATGAAAGTTGACATATCGAAATTAACCACCATAATTCAAGAGAATTCCACATTAAGCCTCATTATTCATGGAAAAGGGGCTAGATATGTGATAATGATGAAGAATACTCAAGAATATTTAATCTAGTAACTCTATTTAAGATTTTAAGGAGTCAAAACTAACCATTAACATGCCATCAAGTTGTGTTATAACAGGTCCACTAAGAGGGAAAGGGGTTCCATTCTGTTTAAGTGCATTTTGTTCCACATATGAGTAAAGTAGCTAAGAATGGATATATATAGAGAGATAAAATAGAGAGGATTTATGCACTATAGCAATCTAATGTCCATAGGTCTCAATTCTTCATACTTGCATCCATTTCCACTCAAAGAATGAGAGAGAAGAGCAACCTCACCTTCCAGTAAGGTTTTCTCCTAAAAGGGTTTCCTAGGGTATATTATTGTGTTCTTATGGCTGTTACTGATTATATTTTTTCCTTTTCTCTAATATATACATTTAAATATTGCATGCAAAAAATAGTAACTCAATAAAACTAGAAGTCTATGGAAAAATAACCTTCATAGTATAGATTTCAAAATTTTAAGTATAATTTTATCATACATGTTGTGATGAACTGTCCAATGATACCACAAACCTTATATGGACATCAGAACATAGGGGCTCGAGGGGCCTATTTTTATGTGTTTATCATTGATTATCTCACAATACATATTCAATTAAACGTTATGATGTATATATTGACATATACACTATTAACACTCCCACTGGGAGCTTTTTTGTACACAGTTATTTTTTGAAGGGCGAGTCGCCCCAACTTACAACATATGCTTATAAAGCATTTACAACATGTAATTTTCTTATCTATCAATGAAAATTATGATTTTTCCTTAGGGGAAAAACGAACTTTCCAATGGAATATCCATAATAGTTTACGAATCATATCTGTGTTAGAGAAGGTTTCTTTAGGTTTATTATGGGGAGTTGTAATGGATTAAAATCGGTTAAGTCGAAATTCACAAAACCTCAGTCGTGGTTGACTAATATGTGAATAACCCTCAAGATCCCACATAAGAAAGGGTTACACAAATGGAAGCACAAGGCATAGATATAAACCATAATGTGAGCCTGTTCATGGAATCTCTAACCAATAATCTCAATTTATTTAGATAAGATGGAGATTCTAATGTGGAGGTCAGATTGAAGGGGAAATCGATAGATTTGGAAGAACCAAAGAGGGATTCTAAGCAAGAGCATAAAAATTATCAACCTAGTCCATGTTTCATGAGCCATTCACAATCCCTGTTCAAAATGTAGGTGAATGTTGACATCAAGTGATATCAAGGCAATATTGATGCTCTAAATTTAAATCATTAGTGGTAGAAATTATAATTTTATTTTAGTGTTCATCATATAGAGTAATAACAAAAGATTTTTTTTGCTTGAATAAAATTAGAGGGCCATTCCTTTACTTGGTGGGAAATCCACGCAAAGACCTCAAGGTTGGAAGGAGCTTATTTAGTGAAAAACCCTCATAAATTCACAATTTTACCCCATTGTGTGTGTGCAAAAGAGCAATGGATTTGATGGAATTACTTTAGGCAGAGAAAAGGGTAGAGTGTATAGGGGTACACCAAAAAATTTAGAAAGATATCCATATTGTTGGGTATCTCCCCAAAAAACCAAACACGCACCTTAGGTATTTCGGGGGTATACATAGCCATTTGTGGAAACAATTGATGTTGTTCGAGCCTAGATTGGAGGATGATGCTTGTGTACAAGCACAATACTTAGAGAACAGAAACCAAAAGAAAGGCTAATAAAGTGGCTTAAAGTAGAAAGAACATTAGGAAACTTCTAAGGAGTGGAAGAAGAAGTGGAAAGGGGAAAATGACAAAAAGGAAACAACCACAACACACCAATGCAAAGATCCCAACAACCATTGTAACATTGATGGTCATATAGAGGAGAAGTGTTGGAAGTTTCATCTAGAGCTCAACCTGAAGAAAAAAAATAAAGATATCAAGAAGAAAAATATCATGGCCATAAATTACAATAAGCAGGCAGAAAGTAGCTTGCACAAGGATGGGATGATTATCTATACATTAGTGAAGAAGGGGTTGAATCTTAGTAACCTTATGTAACATGAAGAGAATGAAAATACTACACTCTTACATATAAATATACAAGTCAAGAAAACAAAGATTCATGCTTTGTTTGGCTCAGGATCACATGAAAATCTCATTACAATGGAGTTGGTAAAAAAATTGGGAATGGAAGTTCATGATAATCCAAGCTCACATCCATTGGGATGGGTAAATAAGGATGCAAAGATAAATGTAACCAAACAATGAAAAATCAAATTTTATATTAGTGTTTATTTTATTAATGAAGTAAAAATAGATGTAGTTCTCGTTGATGTATGTGGAGTGGTGTTGGTGTTTGGAAGCCCCTAAGTGTACATGCAAGATAAAATATTCATGCGAATATATAACCTGTACCGCCTCATTGAGGATGGAAATATATTCACCATCAACATGCATAAATGGAAAGTCCAAAATTTTGTTGGTAAGTTCCAACCAAGCCAAGAAAATTATCAGTTCTAGCAAGAAGAACGTTTTACTATTTTTAAGAGAAAATCAGTTTATGGAAGAGTCAATGAGAGCAATGTCATCCCTGGAGGGGTGTACTAAGGAATACAAAAAACGATTGAAAGAGTTTCTACATACATACAATGGTATGTTCCAGGAGCCTAAAGGGATACAACCCAAGAGGGAAGTGGAGAACAAGATCTAGCTATTGCGAGACTTCCCATTGCCAAACATTGAGCTATATAGGTAGTCCATTATAAAAGTAGGTGAGGTGAATAAACAATTGTAGTAGCTACTGGAATGGGGTATCATTCAATCAAGTACCTCATCGTGTGGGACAACCATCATCATTGTACCAAAGAATGATGGAAATTAGTAGATATGTATTGATTACATGGAATTAAAAAAATATATACTTAAGAATAGGTACCTTCTACCTAGGGTAGACGACCTGCTAAATTAGTTGCAACAAGACAAATACTTCACCAAGTTGGACTTAAATTTTGGATATCACTAGGTTCGAGTTAGAAAAGAGGATACCTGGAAGTCTACCTTCAAAACCAAGCAAATTTTGTATGAGTGCTTAGCCATGCCATCTTGCCTATGTAATACACCAACTAAATTTATGAGGTTAATGAATGATATATTGTACCATTTTATAAATTCATTTGTTATTATCTATGTGGATGATATACTGGTATATAGAGTCACCTAGGAGGATCACATATCACATTTGATCCAGGTGTTAGAGACATTAAAGAAGCACCAAATTCATGCATAGTAGACTTTAATGTATATGGGATATGTGATTGGTGATAGAGAACTAAAGATAGATCTTTCCAAGATGGATGCCATCATGAAGTGGTCGATGCCTAAAATTTTTTCTAAGGTCATGACTTTCATTGGGGAAACACAATACCTAATAAAATCCATAACCTTGTTTTCGATGATAATAGCACCACTCCATGCCATAAAAACTAGTGGTAAGAGTTTCTAGTGGGGAAGAGGTCAACAAAGGGCCTTTAAGGAGTTAAAGAAGAACATCATTCAAGCACCAATTTTGGAATTACCAAATTTGAAACAATTCTTTGAAGTGTATATAGATTCAAACAGGTATGCTATGGGAGTGGTATTGATGTAGAGAGGAAGGCCTGTATGCTATCCTTTTGAAATATTTCATGGGGCGGTTATGAACTACCATACCTACGACAAGGAGATCTATGCATTGGTGCCAGTTGTGAAGAAGCATAAACACTATCTAGTGGGAAAGGAGACAATAATCCACATAGATCACTAACCACTATATTAACTGCAATCCCAGAGTAAGCTACAACAGACCATGCATTACAAGTGGATGGGGTTTCTAAAATAGTTTCCTTTAGTGATTGAGTACGAGAAGGGAAATGTAAACAAGTTAGCCAACATGCTTTCAAGACTACCCAAATCAAATATCATTTCTTTGATAACTCTTATACACATAGCCTTTCACCCATAATGCATACAAAGAGACACACGTAGAAGTCAAGGATTTCAAGGAGGTTTTTCATCAATTGAAAAATGCTCGATGTTGACAACACAAAGGACTTTGAAAATCAAGGATGTATGACATGGTCCCTTTGAGAGACTAGAAAAAGTCAGAAATAATGCTTATAGGTTTAGTATACCCCCATACATGTTAATAAATTTACTGCATAGCATAAGTAATTATCGAGAGGAATATATATATAAGAAAATAACCAGCAACAACCATAAACACATAAACACAAATGTTTATCTGGGAAAACCCCAAATCGGGGAAAAACCCAACCTAATAAGATCTTATTAGTATTGGCCAAAACCCTGGCCAATCCAACCAAGTGAGCCTTCACTGCTCACCTCCAGGTCTTGCATTACAATGAAGTCTTCCCAGCCTTTTATAGGCTCCATACATGCAATCCCGTAGGCAAAAAAACATGGGTGCACAATACCATGTGCCCCAAAACCTTCACTGTTTAACCTAGTCAACTTTGACTCTATCCCGAGTCAAGTTTACCTAAAAATTCTCCCCTTAAACTTGACTTGGGGTTCCTTGACTAACTCCAGCCAAACCTGCTAAGTGAGACAATCCCACTCACTCTAGCTCTTACCCCCCTCAAAGTTTTTACCTGGGGTATTGTTAACCCGACGTCCCCCCTATCACCTAGGTCTAACCCAGACTTTACTAGTGATCACCGAGGGGTACACATGCCTTACCAGGGCTTACAATAGTATGCCCATTTACATGCAATAATTTTGACTTCATTAATTTTTTTTTTTGTTTATTGTTGCTGTGATTCTGATTCATCCTCTCTCAATTTGATTTGCTCAAAAACTTCTATCAAACCGCTCCAACTACGAGCCCGACGAGAACCTCGTAGATTCCAGCACCGGTGGCCTCACGTAGCAGAAAAGGAACAATTTTCGAAGCCACATGAACAATTTTCTTCAGCTGACCTTTTTTAAATAGCTGCATGAATCCCCAACAATTCCTCAGCATGTTCCAAACTGCTAAATATCGCAAATGCACTGCGATGCCTAGCAGTTACGACACTATCTTCCGCACATTCTCCTCGAGGTTCTTCTGCGTATGATTGTTCCACCATTATTTATAGACCCAGATCTGTAAAAAGGCTGCATTGATCTCATTAGGCACTATAAACCCCTGGCTCTGATACCAATTGTTAAGAAATTTACTGCATAACATAAATAATTATCGATAGGAATATATATATAAGAAATAACCAGAAACAACCATAAACACATAAACACAAATGTTTATCTGGGAAAACCCCAAATCAGGGAAAAACCCAACCTAATAAGATCTTATTAGCATTGGCCAAAACCCTGGCCAATTCGACCAAGTGAGCCTTCACCGCTCACCTCCAGGTCTTGCATTACAATGAAGTCTTCCTAGCCTTTTATAGGCTCCATACACGCAATACCATAGGCAAAAAACCATGGGCGTACAATACCATGTGCCCCAAAACCATCACTGTTTAACCTAGTCAACTTTGACTCTATCCCAAGTCAAGTTTACCTAACAATGCATGCACATTTACTTAGTAGTGATTATAAAGAATCTAAAGCTCTATGAGTACTCCATACTGTACTACAAAGAGGAATAAGTACTCCATTATATAGAGGATTTGGAACCAGATGCTTGGGTGGAGTTGATAGAAAATACAATTTTTTAGAAGAGGTCCAAAACCACAAGACAGGGGCAACATGATCTTTGGAAAACTGGGTCAAAAGTATAGCTTCTAGGCAGGGTAAATGGTACACTTGAAAGAAGGTGGAGGACAAATTTACTCATCTCATTTAGTAGAATATTTTGGGGACAAAAAGCCTCCCAAAATTCAGATTTATAATTTGGATTAGATTATTATCTTATTTTTCTTTCATCTCGATGCTTTTAAATTGGAAAAAGTGGAGGAATTGACACATGGGACCAATTTGACTAGCATCCCAGTTTGGAAAATTTCGTGTAAAAAACATCAAGAAACATTTATGAGGCATTAAATGAACAGTTTTTGTGGTCCTAATATTACTGTGGATGTATATTAATAATCTACGTGCCAATAGATTTCCAACAGTTCCAGAATCACCTTAGTTGGGGCTCACATGAGTAAGTTATGTCTTCTAGAAGTTGACCTATTCAAATTGACCACCATAATTCGAGAGGATGCCATGTCAACACCCATTATTCATGGAAAAGAGGCTAACCACATGATCATGATGAAGAAGACTTTAGAAGAGTCAATATTGTAGCTCTAGTTAATAGTTGAAGGGGTCAAACTTAACACCAATAGGCTATTGGGTTGTGTTATAACTAGGCCACTAGGAGGAACAGGGAATCCATTTTATTCGAGTGCATTTTGTTCCATAGATGAAAAAAATAATGGAGATTGGATAGAAAGAGAGGAAACATAGAGAATTGTTCATTGTATTTGTGCACTAGCCACATGTCTTACTTCTTTGTAGTTGCATCCATTTCCATTCAGAGAAAGGGAGAGTAAAGAAACCTCACCTTCCAACTGATTTTTCTCTTGAAACAATTTCCGAGGGTATATCTTGTGTTATTATGGTTATGAGTGATTGTATTTTTGTCTATTCTTTATTTTATGCATTTTACATATTGCATGAATAAAACAATGACTTAATAAATCTAGAAGTATAAGGAAAATACCCCTATTAGTATAGGTTTTAGATTTTTAAGTATCATTTTCAGATATATTGTGAAAAACTATGTAGTGGGATATCCACAAAATTTTATGGATCAAAACCCAAATGAGAAGGAACTTTTTACTGCAAGAAATGGGAAATACAATAAAGACTTAGTTATGATTATGACCAAACAACTAGTTAGCTGACCACCTCAAGGAGAGCATGGGTTTTTATACATGATGTTCTGAATATAAATTAATTAAAGCAGTTGATGGAAAACCATGAGAATAAGGTTGTTACATTATATTACATCAATTTTCCAAAAGATATCAAAATTGGGCACATTCTATCTGAATTAGTTGTATGATAAATGTTGTTTAATTCATTCATTCCAATCTATGCGGTATTCACCTTTGTCATTTTTATATTTTAAGAGATTAATTGTTTGACTGCCTGGTCGATCCATAGATGATAATTTTTCAATTGAATAATGAGTTGTTACAACTAGCACAAAGTCATAATACCCTTCCTGAGAGTTACAACAATGGTCTTGAGTGAGTTGCAACAAAAACCATATGGTGTGGGTCATAGCAATAGTGAGAGTGCAAAAAGAAAGAGTTGCAACATCGAAGAGGTGTGATTCATAGAAATGGAGAGTTGAGAGTTGCAACAACAAGGAGTTGAGAGTCACAACAACGAGAGGTTGAAAAAAGGATGAAAAAAACTTAGAGTTGCAATATGAAAGGCAATGGCTCAGATTTGTGGCAAGTATACTCAAGCAGAGAGTTATAGGATCTCATACTCAAGAGTTGTAGCAATTGTGTCCTCATAAAGAGTTGCAACAATTGTTGAGAAAGTTGTGACACCTATGCTTAGAAGGTACATGTACAACCTTGTTCCTCTATGCCATTGTTAACACAAAAGGATAATAGTCTCATGAAAATGCATAAGACTACATATTGAAATTTTATATTAAGAGGATAATAATACATTGACCAAAAATGCATCATTGTTGATGAAAATTGCATCAAAATGAGATGGAAATGGGAAAAGGGTATAAAAAAGTGTATTGGGCGAGAGCTAAAAAGACGAAAAATTGAGTATCCATCACATATAGAGAAGCATATACAAAGGATGAGGAATTCAAGGAGGTGTTTCAATAGTTGTAGTTCCAGAGTCAAGTGCATGATGACAACATCATAGTTGACTGCCATCTCCAAAATGGGTTAATCTACATGTTATATTAGTTATTTGTTCCTAAATATGAACGAATTCAACTAATCAAAGAGGCTCACACCTCCAAGATTGCAAGATATTTTTATGTAGGTAAGACAATGGCCAACTTGCAAAGGTATGCACATTGACCCATGCTGCAAGAAGAGGTAGCTAGGTTCATAAGAGGATGCATGCTTTATTGTACCGATATGCCCAGTAATGGGAAATATGGTCTATATCATCCTTACTTGTACCCAATCATTATTGGGATATCATTTCCATGGACTTTGTTAGAGGTTTATCAACAACCAGGAAGGGACGTGACTCCTTGTTTGTGGTAGTTGACAAGTTCAGGAAATATTTGTTTTCTAATGCCCTATAAAAAGACCATCTGTGGGAAGGAAGCATTGAACTTGTTCTTTCAACAGGTCTAGATGTATTTTTAGATACCAAGGAGAATCATTTTAGACATGGACACATGCTTTATCAATGCATTTTAGACTACATTGTGGGAGAATATGGACATGAAGTTGAAGAGATCTAAAACACTCCATCCACAAACATATGGGAAAACAAACGTAGTCAACTAGACTTTGGTTTAGCTTCTGAGGGGTTACAATTAAAAGCATATGAAGAGTTGGGATGAAAATATGGTATATATGCAACACTCTTATAATAGATAAATCCACACTTCTATTGATAAGTCTCCATTTGAAACTTGTTTTGAATATTTTCCATCTTCACCTTTGGAAATTTCTAGTGGGAAATAAGGAGTGAGGGAGGATCTTACGGAGGATGTATTAAGGGAAGAAAAATTTATTGAGAAGATCAGGAAAATCCATATATAGGTATAGGAGACACTGCAAAAGTCACATGAAACATACAAGCTTAGATATGATCAACGCATAACAAAGAATTCATTCAGAGTGGGAGACAGAGTATAATTACAATTGAACAAGGAGAGGCTATAGGGTCCTAGTAATAAAATCAAGGCTTTGCAATATGGTCCCTTCAAGATACTAGAAAAAGTTGGAGATAATTCATATAAACTTAGTCTACCTCCATACATGCACATTTACTTAATGGTGAATGTAGAAAATTTTAAACTATTTGAGCCTTCCATTTTGGATTAGGAAGAGGAACATGTCCTACCTTTTGTAGGGGATTTCACACTAGATGCTTAGGCATAACTGACTAAAGATAATATATAAAAATAAATAAAAAATCATAAGAGTTCCATAACTACAAGACATGGACAAAATGTCATTTGTCATATTGGGGTTGAAATGACAACTTCCAAGCAACGCTAAATGGTACTCCATGGAGAAGGTAGAGGAAATGTTTCCTCACCTCATTCAATAAAATACTTTGGGAATAAAAATCCTTTGAAATGGGGAGGCATGATCCATATTGGATCATTATATTATTTTCATCCATATTGATGCTTTTAGAGTGGAAAAATTGGAGGAGTCAACTCATATGATCATTTTTACTGGTGGGTCATAGTTTGGTGAATTGGGGTCTAAAACCTTCTAGAAGTAGTTTGAGTCATTAAATGACATCTTTGGGGGGTAAAACTATACCTCTTAAGTGTGGCACCCTCTAACACTATTCTTCACTTAGATAACTTTCCAATCACATAAAATCGACCTCAAACAAAGTCTGTATGCAAAAGTTATGCCACTTGAAATTTGACCTTCCTATTTTGATCACGATGATTTGAGGGGATGCCACATTGGCCCCCATTATTCATGGAAAATGGTATAACCACGTGATAAATATGTAAAATAATCTATAAGAGTAAATATTAGAACTCTAATTAAGAGTTGGAGTCAAACTTAACCACTAGTAGGTTTTTAGGTTGTGTTATAACTGGGCCACTGGGAGGAAAATGGGTTCCATTCTTTTTTAGTGCATTTTGTTCCATAAATGAGCAAAGTAGCTCATAGTGGATATAGAGAGAGGAAAAATAGAGGGTTAGTGTGATGTAGAAACCCATGGGCCATAGGTCTCACTCCTTTTTACTTGCATTCATTTCCATTTAGAGAAAGAGAGTGCAAAGTAACCTCATCTTCTAGCTGGGTTTTCTCCCATAAGAGTTTCCCAAATCATATATTGTGTTCATTGTGGTTTATGAGTTTTATTTTTTTCCTTCTTTTTCTTCTTCTCTTATTTTTTGTTTAGAGGAATTGGCAATTGGGTCAGGCTCGTACTTGCGTGACATGGGGTTGATTCCCATCACTACCACTATACCTTTAGGTGACCCATACACACCCCCATTCACAATCCATGCAGTAAATTGGGGGATTTGAACCTAAAAGCTCAAATTTGCATAATGTATTCATAACAAGGTGATCTCCATTCGAAATACACCCATGGGGGCTCCACATTTGATCTATTTCACGCACAAGCATAACATAATAATTAACGAATCTATAAATCTAAGGAGAAATTAACCGTCATGGCATAGGTTTTAGATTTTCAAATATATTTTAGTAGATCTACTGTGACAAATTATCTAGTGGAATATCCTTGGGTTATGGCTTAAGGGTACATCTTCAAACCAAAATTTCACCCATAATTATTTCTTTATATTGACCTATAATGTACCTAGCCATCTAACTAGGTTGGGATCAACATTTTATAGCTTTGATACCATAATTCCTCAGTATCCTATTATGAATTATTTAATGTGCATAAACATGACAATACAATCTCATACAATCATAGTTGAGTTTTCACAATTACAAATGTATACTTATACATGCAACATAATAACATTTAATTCATAATATACAAAGCGTTAATCCAACATAATCATAAAAATATCATAGCACTTATCTTTATAGGAATTAATATCCAATTGGTTGCAAAGAAAGAATGTTCCACCTAACCTAAGGATCATTTATGTCCTTAATCATTCTACAAAATGGCCACCTCCTAGTTAAGGCTATGATTCCACAAGGATGGAATCACCTATTGTTGGCTCCAATCCTCACACATAACCTAATTCCCTAAAATCATAGTTTATAACCTCTTACAACAATCCCAATTTGCTAACTCTTTTTCCCCTTCAACCCACACAACCCAAGTAATGGGTTCCCATTTTTTCCCATGTAATCATTCTAGCTATCCCACTTCCTTCATAGGCTCCAACACAAATTGGATAATAATTATAACTACTAGGGACTCAACGAATTATTTATTGTAATTAATTTTACTCAATGATGAAAATTTTCTTACACAGTTGTAATTCCACTATCATAATTCAAGGAACTCATTTCCCATAATTTTATTATAGCAATCATGCAACAAGTTATCAAAGAGAACAAATATCTACTAGGTAGAATGAATTTCCAATTCCAACAACATCAACCCTTTACATGACCAACGTCATGGGTTATATTTGCATGGTGATAATGCACCACATTTTCCTAATAAACCCAAGTATCTCTCTTGGAAACTAATCCAAGGTTGATAGGACTTAGGATAACATAAATTATGTTTGATAAGGCCGAGGCTTAAGGATTTAGGCTCACCATAAAGTAATATTATCTTTTTTTGTCCTCCTTGAGCCCCATAAGTCCCCTTCCTTCCCCTCCTTATAGAATTGTAGCCCCACATGTTTTTCATCCTTCTCTGTCTAAAAATTGTAATGTATTTTTATCATTCAATGTATAATTTACATATTACATTCAACTATTCATAATGTTCACATATGAATTATTAACCTAAGGATCAAACTAGAGGTATTACATTCCCCTTCTGTTAGATTTTGCAATATCCTTGGTGCACATCATCATTATATATAATAAATTTACATCAAAATTTCAAAACAAGTGTGAGAATTCCCCCCACATCGCATCCTCCAACTCTCATGTCGCTTGTTCAAGGCTATAATTGATCCATTGGATCTTTACATGCCCTATGACTATGTTCCTAAGCATCATGAACTTCCTATCCATTATAAGCACTAGTTGCACTTGAAAATATACTTTTAGCTCAATGTGAATCAAAATCTATTCAATGACATGGTGAGGACCATGCACATACTTTTTAAATAATGACACATCAAACAAATTATGTGGTTTTATGGCAATAAGCAATGAAAGCATCTATGTAGTTGGTCATATTCTATTCAATATTTCAAGTGGACCATAGTATCTATCTACCAGCCTGGTACAACTTTCTAACCATACATAATTCTTCTTGATTTTCACTTTCAAAATTACATGCTCCCCTTTTAAATTCCCTTGGTGTTTTGTCTTTATCCACATAAATATGTTGCATGTCATGCGATGCATTTAAATTATTCTTAACCTAAACCATTTTCTCTTCCATTTTCTTGAACAACTCTGGCCCAAGTACCACTCTTTTTTAGTGAATCTTGATATCCATTATTATAGGCAATTTCAACCAAATGCAAGTGGCCCTCCCACTTGGATGGTTTATCCATCATTCTTAACATTTCTTCAATCACTTAATTGACTCTTTATATTTTCCCATCTATTTTTGCATGATAGGTTGTGCTAATATTTAAATTTGTACTAAAACTTTGAATAAGCCTTTCTAAAATTTCGAAGGAAAATTTGGATTTCTATCCAAAACAATTGCCTTAGGTATTCTATGCAACCTAGAAATCTCTTTCATGTAAATTTCTATTATATTAGTTGTCGTGTGACTCAAATTAACTAGAATAAAGTCAACAACTTTTTTTAATTTTTTCACCACTAAAATTATTGAATCATATTGTCTTATTGTCTTGGAAAACTTAGACAAATCAATGATTACCACTTCCCATTTCCACTCTAGAATTGGAAATGGCTATAGTAAATGTGCGAGATGTCTCTAGTAAACCTTTCCCATTTCACATTTTATGCACAAGGTATATGATCAAAATAATAGGGTTGTGTATAAGGGTTTTCCATACACAACAATATTGTGCACACAAATATATGCAATGACTATGTATATTGTGCATAGGATTATATGCGCACACCAATCATTTGAGGAATATTTTTGGGAATATGTTAGTTGTAACCACCCAGTAACCAACCAATTGATAATTATGGATGGACTAGGCTATAAAAGGGTGTACGGGGAAAGGAAAAAGGGCTTGGAGTTATGGGTCCTTAGCTACTAGCTTTTTCCTTTAGGTTGCAGAGTCTCTTAGACTTTTTGTATTTGGTGGGAGGCCTAAGGCAAATGAATGTAATTTTAAAGATCTAGTTTATGAATGAGGTTAATGAAATGTCTTGGGTGATTTTTCTTTCCTGGATATGATGTGTCATATTAATGGTTTCTCTTGAGAGTTAATTTACTCTTCAGTATTTATTGGAAATGTTATACAAATATTCCTTATGAATGGGATAATGAATCATTTTATGAATATTTATTGCTAAATCTTGTGTGTTAAGGTTGAATGTGTCCATGTAATTTCTTTATTAGTTATGCTTTCGTACGAATATGTGGAATTTATAATGTTGTATACTTTGTTCCTACAATTCTTGTGAGCATATCAAGTGAGACCTTATTTATTTCTTATACATTAAAAGTGCTAGTGATTATGGCATATTTTTTGGCCAAGGCATTGAAACCACAAGTTTGAATCCTTGCACCAAAAATTTGTTGAAAATAATACTGAGAGGGGGGGTGAATCAGTATTATATAGTCCTTTTAACAATTCTTCCTTATTTATACTTTGAATTATTTTTGCATATCAGTACCATAAAACAATGA
>APFE030158282.1:0-31694 GCA_000404065.3 Pinus taeda
CTTGGCAAGTTTGAACCTAGAGCAGATGAAGGCATTCTCCTTGGTTATTCTCCCCACAACAAAGCATATAAGTGTTACAATAAAAGACTTGGAAGAATTGTTGACAGCATTGATGTAGTGGTTGATGGAGAAGGAAACATTCCTAGGCAAGTAAATTTCGAAGATTTCAAAGATGATGAGGACTATCCTTCAACATCAAATTAGACTTATGATGAAGAAGAAGCTCAAGAGGCACTAGAGGAATAGATAAAGATAGAAGAATCATCCAGAAACTCAAATTTTGGGGCAGAAAGAGGCAGGTATACAAACAAGAAGAGCAATTGCAGAAACTTCAAGCTATTTGGCATTACTTTCCTCCACTGAACCACAAAATGTAAGAGAGGCATGCAAAGATGAATGCTGGGTCAAGGCAATGGATGAAGAACTTGAGCAAATCGAAAAGAATAACACTTGGGAGTTGGTTCCTAGACCAAAAGATAAGAATGTCATAGGGACAAAATGGATCTTCAAGAACAAGTTGAATGAAAATGGGGAAGTTATTAGAAACAAGGCCAGACTCGTTTGTAAAGGGTATGCTGAACAAGAAGGAATAGACTTTGAAGAAACTTTTGCTCCTATTGCTAGACTTGAGGCCATCCGAATGTTTCTTGCTCTCTCAAGCTTTCAAAAGTTCAAAGTTTTTCAAATGGACGTGAAATCAGCCTTTCTGAATGGGGACTTAGAAGAAGAAGTGTACATTGAGCAACTAGATGGTTTCATTCTTGGGAATGATCCAAATCTTGTATGCAGACTAAAAAAGGATTTCTATGGTCTTAAACAAGCTCCAAGGGCTTGGTACTATCGTTTGGACAAATATCTTCATCAACAAGGCTTTTCAAAAGGATCAACAGATAGCAATATTTATATAAAAATTGAAAATGACAAATTGCTAATACTTGTTGTGTATGTAGATGGCATTATCTTTGGCAGCAATGAAGAAGCTATGAGTCAAAGCTTTGCCTTTGTGATGCAGAAAGAATTCGAAATGTCTTTGCTTGGAGAACTGACATACTTTCTTGCATTGCAAATCCAACAAAATGAAGGCGGAACTTCTTGTCTCAAACCAAGTACCTCAAGCAGATTCTGAAGAAGTATGGCATGGAAGATTCAAAACCAGTATGTACCCCTATGGTTACAGGATGCAGTCTCAGTGCAAATGATGAATCAACACCAGTGCATCAACCAACCTATAGATCCATGATTGGAAGTCTACTTTATTTGACAGGTACCCGACCAGACATCATGCATGCAATGGGGAATAGTTGGAAGATTTCAGGCAAATCCTAAGGAAACTCATCTTCAGGCAGTAAAAAGAATTTTCAAGTATCTTCAAGGAACTCAAAACTATGGCTTATGGTATCCTAGAGATACAACTCTCACGCTTCATGCTTATACAGATGCATATTGGGCTGGAAGTGTGGATGACAAAAAAAGCACAAGTGGTGGTGCATTCTTTATGGGTTCCAGATTAGTATCTTGGTTCAGCAAAAAATAGAGTTCGATTGCTTTATCTACAGATGAAGCGGAATATGTGGTAGCTGCATCCTGTTGCACTCAACTCCTTTGGATGATGCAAACTTTGCAGGATTTTTAGATCACTTGTACACCACCTATCTCCATCTTATGTGATAATACAAGTGCAATCATCATTTCAAAGAACCCAGTCATGCATTCAAAGACCACAAGCACATACCGATCAAGTATCACTTTCTTCGGGAACAAGTGTTGGAACAAAAGGTCAAATTGGAGTATGTTCCTTCTAAGGAACAAGTTGCTGATATTCTCACCAAACCACTATCCAGGGAAACTTTTGAATATCTCAGATAGAAGCTGGGAGTAGTTGATGCATCATCTTGCTGTTAAATTTGTCTGTTTCAGAGAAAAAGGAGCGTACACGTGTTGCCTGAGGAGGATCCGCGTACATACGCCGACTGGTGCAGAGAAAGTCACGTATATGTGGTTTGATGGATATCAGAAGGGACAGACTCTGGTTGGAAGTTGTCTGATATGGGTCTGAAAGAGACCATTAGGGGGAGTAGATAAACTTCTAATTATGCATTGTTGGCATTGTCTTAGAAGCTTGTGGTTCTTGTTCACAGCTGTTATTGGTGGAACATTTGCAGAGGGAGAACAAAAGGAAAACATGGTTGCTGATCTGAATGATGATTGACAGATGCTGCTGCTTGGTGACTTTCATGAGTTGTGCTCTACATATTTTGTCTCTAGGTCATGTATCTTTTTTTATGGTGTCAAGGTCATGTAACGACCTATTTTGGTTTCCCCACTATGCCTGGGATGAAGATGTAATGTACTTGGTTGTTATATGTAAGTTTCTGATGTTTCCCCACTTGGTTGGGTGAATGATCCCCACATGGTTGGGTGAAGGATGTATGTATTGAGTCTTTTATAATGTATATGTCATGGTTCATCTTGAAGAACATCTTTTGCAGATCTTGCCTACAGTCAGGGGGAGCATGGTCAGCACAGCAGGGCAAAGAATTCAGCACGTACCCAGGGGGAGCACAACCTTTTGCCCTTGATGACAAAGGGGGAGAATGAAAGAGGATCTTGGTGTTGCCATCAAGTCCAAAGGGGGAGATTGTTGGCATTATGGCATAGGTTTGATGCTATGGCTCTAGTGTTGTCCTTGATGGCAACTCAACTTGGTGACAGATCTCAGTTCAGGCACTCAGAAAGAAGAAAAAGACATATATGCAGGTTCATCTAGATGAAGGCGCGTATACACGCGGGTTATACATTACTAAAGCACGTATATGTTGGGGAACTTACTCTTGGTCCATGGTAGTTAGTCCTTGGGATTTGAGCCTATGGTTTTGGACCATGGCGTCTCGTCAGATGCGTTGATCCCTAGTTTTGGGTTCATGGTATTGAAATGTTATGGTTTTGGACTGTGGTATTGTGGAAGGCCTAAGACTATAAAAGAGGAAGGAGATCTTGTGGCAAAGTATCATCTGAATTATTATTGAATATCTGAAAAGTGGTAGATCTGAATGCTGGTAATTGGGTTATGGTGCAGATCTGGATCTAAATAAAGGAGGAACCTTAGTGAAAAGAAGGATAAGTTCTATTGATGGGTCATAATCTTTAAGCTTGAATGATAGTATCTTTATATGATTTTGGTTTGTTTTATGTGGCGCTTGCTTGATCTATAACACTGATAATTTAGGTTAATTAGTGTTTTTGAATATTTGGAAGAGCGAATTATCCTTTATATATCTGTACGCAGGTTCAGTGAAGCGAAGGCGCGCGTATACACGCTGGTTCAGTGAACTAAAACAGCGTATACGCAGGTTGTTCCAAACACAGAAGCATACGCACGCATGTTGCAGGTTATTGAAATAGCGTATATGCTTAAGTTGTGATTTAGCTGCTTCTGTTTATTGCTGCTGTGTTCTGGGTTCAGTGTTTGGTGTGTGGTTACTGGTACTGTGTTTTGGGTACAGCTGTCAAAGAGATATCTACTTGATTCAGATCTAATTGGTGAAAGGTGATTGGTTGAATTCTTGATGATTGATTAATGTTCATGGATCCAGTCTGAAAATTTATGAAACGTGGTCCCTAGAAGAAAGAGAAGGTTGTAGCCTTCTGTAGCCCAGCACCTACGTACTAGTATCTTGGCTAGTGCAAGAGCTAAATGGGGTTGTAGCTCCCTTCTAGGAGAAGCTGGAAAACAAGAGAGAGTTGTAGCTCTCTGCAGGTTGCAGCTTGCATATTGGTAAAGGACTGCACCAGTGCATTGTAAACATAAGTTTCTAATTAAAGAAAGATAGAGACGAATTGCAGCAGGTGGTTTTCACCCACATTGGGTTTCCACCTTATATCTTGTGTTCTTGTGCGTGATTGTCCTTCTGTTCTGTTTTACTGTCTCTGGTTACTAGTTATTTGTTTCTGCAACACAGATTAACAATCATCATCAGAAAGATAAAGTAAATTAAAAGCTTGCCTTGTATACGCGGTTTTCCTTCTGCATAGATGTGTATATACGCGTGTTTAACTAACTGAAGTAGCGTATATCATTTGTTTTGGAAAAGGAATATTTGACTTGATAATACTGATTCACCCCCCCTCTCAGTATTATTTCCAACGCTTCTCTCATGAATGGTCAACCTACAAATGAACCTCCATGCTCTTTAAATAGAGATCATGGACCAATCGGGTGTTAAGCCACATATCAAGTGTCGATAATACTAAGGAGACAATGAACCGTCAGATCACTTAATGTCTAGAACATATCGTGACCATCAGATTGCAAGTTACAAAAGTACATAGTAAAGAAAGACACTTTACCTAACTCTACACTAGACCAAGTTATACTTAACTATTTCCTATGTGTCGAAATATACTAACATGTAACACTTAGACATTTTTGAGCGATGTGAAATTATTTCGTAGTGATTGCACATAAAAATTTCAAGACTGCGTGATTGGATTTTGAATGTCCGTTTGGCCTACCCGTTGCACCATTTGCGAAATTGAAACATATGTAATTAGGTTAGGTGAGAAAAAAAGATTGGAAGGTGAGAGAAAAATATCTCATGGAACTTATCAGAGTAAATTCATATTCTTGTATGGATTGCATATGTTACAAGCTTCATGAAATGTTGTTGAATTGGATTTAAATACAAAATTGTGTGTGGAGTAGCCTATGGTTATTGGAAGTCGAGGTAAACTCGGGCTGCATCAGAACATTATATTATTTGTCATCGATGTTGATACTTTCTGAGCAGAAAAATTGCAAGAAATAACTCACTAGACCATTTTTACTGTTGAGTCCCACTTTGGTGAATTGGGGTTTAAAACCTTCCAGAGCTAGTTTAAGGCACATAATGAAGTTTTTTGGGGTCCAAAAACTCTCACTTGTGTGAGACTTCCTGGTGCTATTGTAAACTCAGATACCTTTCCATTGATGCAAGAAATATCTCAAATGAAGTTTGTATGCAAAAGGTATGCCACTCAAAAGTTGGCCTTCTTGTTTTGTCCACCATGTATCAAGAGGATGCAACATCAACTCCATTATTCATGAAAAAGGGGCTAGTCACATGACCATGATGAAGTAGACTCTATAAAATTTGAGGTGTAACTCATATTGAGGGTCAATTGGGTCCAAATTTACCTCTAGTTACCTATCAGACAATGTTATAATTGGGCCACTAGGAGGAAAAGTGGTTCGATTCTACTCTAGTGCATTTATTCCATAATAGAGTAAAGTAGTTGAGAGTGGATAGAGATAGGGCCAAACATAGAGGGTTTGTGTTCTATAGTATCCCATGTACCTCAGACCTCACTCTTTTGTATTTGCACCATTTCCATTAAAAGAAATAGAGCGTGGAGTAGCCTCACCTTCTAGTTGGGTTTTTTCCCGAAAGAGTTTCCAAGGTCATACCTTGTGTTATTGTGGTTTTGTGAGTGGTTATTATATTTTCTCTCTGTTTCATGAATTTTATATATTGCATGCATAAGTGGAGGAAATAATTTAATATATCCAAAAATCCAAGGAAAAATTAACCTTCATAATATAGATTTGAATTTCAATGATTTTTATGGGAATTGCTATGTCAAATTATCTAGTAGAATATTTATGATAGTTTATGGATCACACTAGGTAAATGTATCTATTATGTCTCAATTATAGAGGAATTCTTAAGGAATACATGATCTACTTCCCCAGGAATAAATATGAAGTGTTTGACAAATTTAAAGAGTTTAAGGCTCTTGTAGAAAATCAGATAGAGAAGAAAATCAAGATGTCAAGGACAAAAGATAGTGGAAACTCTCCTGGAATGCTTTCAATAAATTCTTTGAGTAGTGTAGTGTAGCAAGGTAGAATATGAAACCAACACACCTCAACAAAATAGGTTTCTAGAAAGGTTGCACAAGACACTAATGGAAAACGCGAGGAGCATCTTTAGTGGCACCTAGTTAGGAGAGGAATTATGGGTAGATGTCATGGGTACAATGTGTTATCTGCTAAAAAAACTACCCTCATGAAAATTGGATGACAAGATTTCACATGAGGTGTGGATTGTTAAGAAATGCTCTCTTAAACATCTCAAGGTATTCAACTATGATGGTTATGTACATGTTCCAAAGGAAAATAGGAGTAAGTTGGATAATAGAGTTGAAAATAGTATATTTGTTGGATATAAAGATGGTTTTAAAGGCTATAAAGTTTGGAACCCACAAACTAGGAATATTATGTATAGTCAAGACATGATATATAGAGAAATACAAAAATGTTGTCAAATAAGAAGTCCTACTAAGGGAGAAATAACCAAAGAAGATAGAGTTTGCATTGAAATACGATTAATCAGACTCTATAGAAGAATAGGAATAAGAAAAATAACCACCTACTGTGGTGTTCAAGAGATCCGTTCATGAAAGAAGGCAACTAGAAAGGAATACTCCACTTGGTTTTTGTTATTTTTCTTTGTTTCTTATTAATGATGATCTAGAACTATTAAGGAATAAATGGATTTAGAGGATGATAAACTCTAAAAAAATGCCATGACTAAAGAAATGGTAGCCTTAGATGAGGCTTGGGATCTAGTAGAGTGGTTGGCTAGAAGAAATCCCATTGGTAGAAAATGGGTGTTTAAGAAGAAGTTGAATGCATGAGGCAAAGTGGAGATATACAAAGCTTGGTTAGTAGAAAAAAAGGTATTCCTAGGTAAGGAGAATTGACTTTAGTGATATTTTTTATCTTGTTGCCACGTAACTAACTTCTATTTGATTTCTTTTATATGTTGTTGTTTCTTTTTTATTTTGAAGTAGAATAGTTAGACTAAAGACAACATTCTTACATGGGGATTTGGAAGAAGAAATCTATGTGAAGCAACCAAAAGGCATGGTAACAAGGGAAAGAAGGAATTGGAATGTGGGCTAAAAAAGTCTATGTATGTGTTAAATAAATCACCAAGGATGTGGTATAAAGAATTTGATACTTATATATTAGTACTTGGATTCACAAGGAGAAAATCGGATCATTGTGTGTATTTCAAATTAGTTAGTGATCATCTTATTTATTCGATGTTGTATGTGGATGGCATGTTGTTAAGTGGAGGCAATAAAGAAATCATCCAAAAGGTGAAAACTCAACTGTCCTCTAAATTTTACATGAAGTATCTTGGTGTTATAATTTCATTTTAGGCATGTAATTTAAAAGAGATCGAGCAAACATTAAACTCTAGTTAAATTAGCAGAAATATGTTGAGGTGATATTGTAGAGGTTTAATATGTATGAATGTAAAGTAGTAAAGGTCCCTATTCATGTAGGTTTATTTACATATCAATGTCCCAAGGCACAAAAAGAGGAAGATGACATATCTCATGTTCCTTATGCTAGTGCAGTTTGATGTATGCAATGGTTTGTACTAGACCAAACATTACATATGCAATTATGATTTTGAGAAGGTACATGTAAAAATAGGGAAGGAGCATTGGGCAAAAACAAAAATAATTTTTAGGTATTTTTGTTGTATTCCTAGCTATGAATTGTGTTGCCAAGGAGGAATATGATTGGACAGAGCATTGGACATACATAGCAGTTTTATGCAACTTGGGTTGGATATTTGGATCATAAAAGATCTACAAGTGGGTACGCGTTTAACTTATTTGGAGGAGAAATCAATTGAATGACTAAGAGATATTTTGTAGTGGCGCTCCCAACTACAAAAGTTGAATACATGGCAACCACTTATGCAAGCAAGCAAGCAACATGGTTACAAATATTGTGTTCAGGTATTGGGTTGGTACAACAAGTTGCAAGGATATAATATGATAGTGATAGTCCAATCTTCTTGGTAAAGAACCTAGATTATTATTCTAAGATAAAGCATATTGATGGTCAATATCAATTTGTGAGATACATAGTTGAAGACAAGAAGGTGTTGCTAGTGAAGGTGGAGATCTTGAATAATGTTTCAGATTTATTATCAAAGTTTGTGAGCATTGAGAATTTCTCTCACTGTATAGAAACAATGGGCATTGGTTCCTTGGATTGTTGATAACATACTCTTGTGATTCCTGTATGCAAAGAAAATAGCAATTGGAAGATGTTGGGTATGCATTATATTCTTTACATGACTAGCACCATACGTGATTTGTATGTGTCAAGCGTAGCCTCAAATTTTTTGGAATCATTTTTTTGCATCTATTTTTGGTGGCTTTTAGCACATGATTTTCAATTTTAGTTGTTTTTGTGGTGCATGGTGGTTCAATCTAAGGTTTTCTAATTTTGATCAAGGAACCGTAATTTTATTCTAATCTAGGCTTAATGGATTGGTGGTTTATGGATGTTGCGGGATATGCATAACATATAATATTATGACATTGCAAATATATAATATATTGAAAAATATTTCTAGTCTTCCTAATTTGGGTTTCCAAGGTAAAATTTTTGTGTTAGATGTGTGTGTGTGTGTGTGATAGTATCTTTTCGATTTTTATTAAGAATTTGTTTGCAACAATTTAATTGTACATGACTAAAACCAACATATTTCACCAAGTTTGTAAACACCACTATCAACTTAAACTTTAGTTTCCCTGAGTTGATTCATAGTCAATGTTGTTATAAAATTTGTCTAAATTTTTGTCCTTAGAGAATAGGGTTTTCTCACATTATTGGAGTGTTGCATCTTCATTCTATCACAAAGCATTCTACTTGCAATTATTTGATACTTGATTGTGCAAATTTGAAAAGCTTTGGCATTGTTTGAATTACCAACATAAAATGATTCTGATTAAACCAAATTGGTAATCTTCATGGCATTCCTTTTTTTTCATTTTTTTGTAAAATCATTAATATTCCTATTTGTGAATGTTGGAAAATCTAAAATTATGTCTTCTATTTTGAAAGCAAAATTTATTTTCAAATAAAATTCAAAACTTTTAATACACACACACACACACTTAATTATATATACTTTTAAATACTAGCAATCTTAAATACTAAGTAAATTATAAGAATCTTATCACTATAGGCATAGACTATGACCATGTACCACAAGTGTGCTAAATATAGAATCATTTGAACTATATGAGAGCAAGGAAGTACATCAAGAAAGGGCATGACATGGAGCCATAAAGAAATAATCACCACATAAGTACAAGGTTGATCTAGTTGAACTCGAGCTACTGTAAACCATAATATAAAATTAGTCCCATAAACTAGCCTTCAATAAATAGATCCCATCATCTAGTCTTCAATAACAAGAGGGAGGAAATCACACAAAGGGTCAATTTTCCACCCAATCAATGTAATTGCCTTCATAGTTGTTGACCCCCAAGCAGGGCTCAAGCTCCACGAGGTAATGGAAATAATAGCTAATAACAACTTTGAAGATTCCAATCTAAAGATGGTCGAGAACGGTAAATTTAGGCTTATAACATTTCAAACTTGGTGTGGTGGAGAGGATCTTATACCTGCAGCACCTTCAAATCCCATAGAATATGGCATGCAGATATATTATTGCCACCTTAGACTATTGATCACAACTACAATAATAATTGCTACGCCCTTGAAAAAATAATTTACTGCCACCTTTAACCAATGATCATATGATAGTAGTGGTGTCTTGATTTGCAAGGGCCATGCTACCACCTTCAACTAATGATCAAATTCATATAGTAATGGTGTCTTGCGACATGGGCACAAATAAAAAGTAAAACAAGCTAGGCCTACTAAGCTTTAGTAACTCTTCATGTCATAGACACAATCCGACCCTTTAATCCACACCAACTTGGTTGGCACAAACATAGTTCTTATGAACATATCATCATCATACACAAGTTCATCAATCATATTCTAGGGATTTGAGGGTTGAGGGGGGCTAAGAAGTTTTTGGATAGCAGGATCAACATAAGAGGATTTGATTGCTTTGGTTACGATATTAGTAATGAAGGAGATAGAGTTTTTAGACAGGCT
The DNA here is from genome assembly GCA_000404065.3 of Pinus taeda. Taxonomy (NCBI): domain Eukaryota; kingdom Viridiplantae; phylum Streptophyta; class Pinopsida; order Pinales; family Pinaceae; genus Pinus; species Pinus taeda. The sequence continues at coordinate 9,983 of APFE030158282.1, forward strand.
TATAATAGGAGGAGGAAAGGAGCTCAAGTTTTTTTTTTTATTTATCATAATTGGAAGAATACATAACAACAGTGGCATTATCTTTGTCAACTTTTAAGATAAGAAGTTTGGGATTATTATTAAGGTTTTTGAGGGCTAAAGATTTTGCTTTAGAGATAATGGGTTGGGAAACTTATTACCACGAAGGATGCATCCACATTCTTGCCTAATCCCTTCATTGTTAGGAGGAGAACGATGAGAGGTAATGGATTCAATAGCACAAATGATTTCTTCAACGGGAAGTCGACAAGGAACAATGGTAAAGTTCGGGCCTTTTTCTAACAAATTTAAGGAGGCCTAGTCAAGGGGTTCCGAAGAAAGTTTAACTATAGTGGCAGTAGTAGAAGGAGCCTAGAGAGGAAGGGCTTGGAAATGAGGGGGTTAGGGGATGAGGGAAAAATAGATCAAACGAGAAGAAGAAGATTGAGAAAGAGAAGAAATATTCAAATAATAAGGAGGATTTGAAAGATCTGAAAGATTCGAATAAGAAAGAGAAGAAGGATTCAAATAGGAAATAGATGAATTTAAAGAATTTAACGAAACAAGAGGAGGAGAAGAAGCTAACGAAGTAGAGGAATTTGAATTAAATGAACTTTGAGGAATTTGAATTAAATGAAAATGTTAACGAATGAATGGAAAAACTTGGTGTTATTGTCCCATAGCTCAATCCAAGTGCCCTACTTTTCATTCACCAATCATTCTCTTTTTCCAATAATAACTTCATCTTTTTGGACTCCAGTTATTTTAGTCTTTCTACCATGCCACTTTCATGAGATCTAAAATTTATTGCATGTACCTCATTCTTTGTCACTTCGTAGCCTAAGCCACTACTTTCCTTTTAATAAATTTTAAGGCCGTCATGAATTTTTCTCAGGTTAAGCATTCCTTTAATATGTGATGGTGAAGCAACATATCATTAACCAACTATAAATTTCCATCATATGCTAGCCAAATTGGATTAAATTTAAATGGGGTGCTTGGTTGAGGATCATTTAGTTTGAGTGTTTAAACAAAATTGGGTAGTCGTTTGAACAATAGTTATGAAAAATCCATGACGTATACTTCCTCACCCACCTTAAAACACCTAGTTGATAAACAAAAACATATGTAGCCTTTAAAACATTCCCTCATTCTCATGTGATATATTTCTCTAAGTTAGCTTGAGATTTTAAGGCTTCACGTCAACTAGGGCTCTTGACATAAGCTGATTTTGAAAGTACTCCATTAGATGACAAACAAGAGTAATAAAACCCCCAACCTCTCATCGATTCAGAGTAAAATTCATATCACCCCCCTAATAAGGCTATTTGTTTTATACTCTGAAGGCTGAAAAACATATCCCAAAACTATTGCTTCTCTGAGTAAGGCCCATATACATTAAGTACAGTGAAAGACTAATCCAAGATTTTAGTGTACATTTTTGTATAGAGCCTTGAATCAACAACAGAAGCATTTGTTAAAGTAATTTTTTAGTTCCATCCAATTAATAACTCCCTAATAATCCCTCAAAGTCAGTAGCTAGGAAATCCCAAGAGTTGAAAACTCTTTTTAGCTCACGATCCAATAGTTCCCCTTTCCTCATAGTCTCACACATTAGTAGTATGTTAGGCCTATGAAGTTCAACTTGTCTTTTTAATGCCAATTTCTTGCCTTGGCCCCCCCAACCCTTGGATGTTATGGAAATAATATTCACGGGGTAAGAATGCCTAAGGCATGTAATGCTTTAAGGACCCCAAAGATCTATTTTTTTCAATCTTCATTTATCTCCTTAATCATAATTTCCTAAGCTTTCTTTAAAGTAGACTTCCTTCCTACCACCATAGTTCCCAAATATTTAAGGGAATTGAAACCCAACCTTCCATATTGAGAATCATGTAAGTTATTGCAACCTTTATGGGATCATGATAGGTAATGACCTCCCCTCTATTATAAGAAGAATAATAAGACCTTGTTTATCCTACCTTGGTATTTTTAGGAACCTGGAAAGAAGGATCCAAATCCTTTGAGAGATCCAATGTTTGGATAGAATGAGCACTTCCCAAAAGAATGTGCATTTAGCTCTTTCATTAGCTTTATGAAAGCTAGAGTGACCCCCCTATACGAAATGAATTCAGATCATCAAAGACCCTTTTTTTTAAAGTATAATTATTTATCGAGACGATGTGCCATTTATACTTCAACATATCTTGTTACTGTTGATACCATGTAGGAGAGGGTTGGGATATTTCTAAATGCTTTGGAGGAGTTGAATTATAGTGTCATTTTCCAACTCTTGATGGCATTCCTTGAGCTAACATAGAATGGGTAAGATCAGAAAATAAGAATCCATCCTCCCTGTATTGCTTAGATAAGGCATTAGCCACCACATTTTCTTTACCCTTTTTATATATGATCTCGTAATCATACCTCAACATCTTGATGACCCACTTATTTTTATTTGGTGATGATAACATTTGTTCTAGAAAATAATTCATACTATGATGGTTAGTCTTGATCTAGAATTTCCTCATTAAGAAATATCGATGCTAGGTTTTCACTCCATGAAGGATGCAAATCATTTTTTTTTATTTTTTATTATCATATGTGGATTTATTGAAATTGCATTTGAATAAGTGATTATTAGTGAATGCTAAGGGATGCCCTTCTTGTATGAAAACCACTTCAATACCTTTTTTTGAAGTAACACATTCCAAGACAAAAGGATAAATAAAATTTGGAATTGCTAATACGTCTAGAGTGATGCACATGGCATACTTTAATCTAAGAAGGATTGTTGGATTTCCTTTCTCCACCTAAACGAAATCTTTTCGAGAAGTGAAGGTAAGGTAATAATTTTTTTTCAATAACTTATACAACCTTCCTATGTAACATATAAGTCATAAGAACCCAAGTAGGATCTTCAATGTCTTTGGGTGGGGATAATCTTGCATAGCTACAATTTTCTTAGGATCTGCTTATATTCCATCCTAATTGACAATGTGACCCAAGTATTCAACCTCTAAATCCCCAAAATAACATTTGGAACATTTTAGTAGCGTTTAAGAATGGATGGAGGTCTTGTAGGAATTCAAAGACTCCATTAACATGTTATATGTGGGAATCCTAGGTTTTGTTGTAGATCAAGATATTGTCAAAGAATACCAACACATTGACTACATATGAAGGGTCAAAAAGATTGGTTCATGAGGCTTTTGAAAATGGATGGATTATTGTAAATATGAAAGGGCATAACTAAATATTTATAATGATTTCCATGTGTGTATAAAGTTATCTTAGGAATTTCCACCCATTCCATCCATATATGGTGGCATCCAAAAATGAAGGCCAAGTATAGTGAAAATTTTGGCTCCATGAAGTTCATTCAAGGGATCACTAATAATTAGGATGGGGATTTTGTCTTTGATGGTTAACTTATTGAAAGCCTAAAAATCAAGATAGATGCACCAATGACCTTCCTTATTTAATACCATGACCACTAATGATGAGTAGGAGTTGGTGTTGGGACATGTTTACTTATTTATTTATCTCATTCTTATGTTGGAAAGGGTGCCTATAAGGATGCACATTAGGTAGTAGACTCCTTGGCGTTAGGGGAATACCATGGTCATGCCCCACCCAATGAAGGTTGTAAACTCTAGGGTGTTTCAAAGACCTATTGATGTTTAGAGAAGACCAATTACAAATAAAGGTGAAATCTAATGGGGTTGTCCACTACTTGTATGGCATTGAAATATGCAATAATGCTTGAGCAGCCTTTATTTAATAACTTACCCATGTGATGAGAAGAGATAATTTCAAGGAAACTAGATGTAAGCCTCTCGAGGGTATTTTGTGCCCTTCCTTAGTGAAGACCATGTATACATACTTAAAATCAATGGTTGATAGGACCTATGGTGCATACCCTTTTTTTACCTAAGAACTGCATCTCAACCTCCCATTTCTATTAGAGAACATGTGAGTGTTGAAAAATGTGCAACGAGAAATGCTAAATTTAAAATGTGCTAAAAATAGACCTGCTAAAAATAACATGTCTAAAAATAGTAGATTGGCCAGTGAGGTCATTGGTCACCTTGGGTGAGAGGTGAAACTGCTAAAAATAGAAAGGTCTAAAAATAGCATTTCTAGGTCCCTTCCTATTTATAGCAATCCCTAGTCTATCTATAGGAAGTAAAAACGAATTTGGTCTTAACAATAATTTAAAATATTAATTAATTAATCTCCATGAGTTAATTAGTTATGGAAAATCAAACTGAAGTCTTTGTGAGAACATGCAATTAATTCTCTCCATTGATTGAGGAATTAAGTATGAGTTCTATAATGAGAGAATCAATTGACTTAATTCTTTTTTTTTTACAAGAACAGTTATAGTGTTTCATTATCTACTTGGAAAATGGCCACATATTCGGTTACAAAATGAGGAGCAATTTCCAGCATGCCTTTCTACCAGGAAGGGATTGGCTTTTTCTCTTATCCACTTCCTCTTTTTACAATTTTTAAAAATGTTCTTTAGATGCTGATTGTCCTAGATGAAAGATGCAGACAAACTGATTTAAAAGAAAACAGTAAAACATGTCTTTTCACGGAATAGGAGCCCACAAAGATTCCTTGTTTCTGAGAATAGTTCCAGCGTCTAAGTGGATTGCAATGTTTACTTGGGTGTCTGCTGCTTTATTATTTGTTCTCAGTACATGAAAATATGTCAAGCAAAGGGATTTTGAAATGCTTTTGATTCTGGTAAGTAGCCTTGCTAGGTGCCGATAAGATGGGTTGGAGTTGGTCACCACAGTTCTTATGATTACTTGGGAGTCTCCAAGAATGTTAGCTTCCCGTATTCCCAGCTCCTCGAGGAAGATTACCCCTTGCAAGAGGGCAAGCGCCTCTGCTTGTATGCTAGATGTATGGCCTAGACCCCAGGCAAAATTATGAGAAGAAGTGTTGTCTGGCATAATAATGTGTCCTCCTGCCCCGGCCTTCAATGGATTCCCTTTAGCTACTCCATCAAAAAATAGAGATGGAATTAATTGTTTGGACAACCATTCCTGAAATTCAATCTCGTTTTTCCTGATTTGCCAAACTTCGAGAGCTGGGGCTGAGCTTCTTGTTTTATGGAAGCTAAGCTTAAGGGCAGTACCCAGCTCTCTGTCTTGTTGACTAAGATTTGAATCGTCACCTATGCCTTCCAACCACTCGTTTAATTGGCATTTCACTGAATTGGCTACTATTCTATGATCTTGGGCTTTGTTACGAAATATCCTCCTGTTCCTTTCTAACCAAACCTGCCAACTAGTAAATTTTGGCAAAGCACTCCATGCTGATCTGATGTTTTTGTTTTTTGGTTGAATACCTGGATATCTGGCCATCCAGCCTGTGAACAACTCTTGAACTGAGGTGGGAAAATTGAGATCGAAGTTCCAAGAATCCAGCAGCTCCTACCAGACAGAGATTGTGTAATTGCATTCAATCATAATATGGAGAGCGGTTTCAGAATTTGCCTTACAGAGAATACATTTGGACGGTCCATTAAATCCTCTTTTTTGAAGTCTGTCCTCAGTAAGTATTTTTTGATGGTAGAGGATCCAACAAAAGTGGTCAATTTTTGGGATATATGGGAAGTTCCATATCCCTGCCCAGGGAGCAGGATTAGGAGGAACGTGGGGGCGCTCTAAAAACTTGGAGTATCCCTGCTTAACAGTGTATCCTGAATGACTTTTCCCCCAACCTCTCGCATCCTTCCTGTTTGCGTGGATAGGGGCCAACCCATGTAGATGGGCTCTGAACACTATCCATTCATTTTGCAGTTCATTGGACACCGATAATTGCTTCCAACCCATCCAATAGTCCTCTATCCACAACGAGATGTCCCACAGAATGTGGACGTGAGATGCATCCAACCAGTTCCTTAGCACTGCAAAATTTCCGGCTTCTTCCAGAGGAGAGCGATCCATAATTTTGTTATTCCATAGCTGTAATCTCTTACCATTTCCAAGTATCCAATGAGCATGGTTTTTTATTATTGGCACGATTCTATTGATGAAGCTGCTGAAGTGCGTTCTGAGCGAATTTTTTGGGTGATCTAAGCACCTGAGCCTTGAACCTCTAAAGTATTTCTTCCATAATGCAATCTGAGCCCAGTTTGGTTTAGGAGCGATTATTTTCCATACTAATTTGGCTCCCATAGCTTGATTTTTGGCCTTCAGGTCTTTGAGGTTCAGTCCTCCTTCAAGATATGGTTTTGTGACTGTTTCCCAACTAATTAGAGAGAATTTCTTGTCATTTTGCTTGCCTCCTTTCCAGAAAAAAAACTTGATTAATTCTTCCATCTTCTTTATAATTCCCACAGGTGCCAGGAGGACAACACATTTGAAGATCGGAAGACTGTTGAGAACTGCCTTGATGAGTGTTGCTTTGCCGACGATGTTAAGCCAAGAGGATCCCTAGGATTACATCTTTGCTTTGAATTTGTCTAAGAGAGGAGCCCAGTCTTTGCTTGACGCCCTCTTATTGAAGATTGGCAGCCCAAGATATTTGAAAGAGGACCAAATAGTGGAGGCTGTAAACCCCAAACATCTAGCTATGGAATTTGCAGTGGAAGCAGGGATATTCCAACAAAATATCTAACATTTCCCCTTGTTTAGCTCACTGCCTGAGGTCTTACAGAAGTCATCCAAAACTACTTTGAAGTTGATAGCTGATTGTGGAGTTGCAGCTCCCAGAAGAAGGGTATCATCCGCAAAAAGGGCATGATTGATGCGCTTCACCCCTCTTGCAATGCACAACCCGGTGATAGCATGATCTTGCTGCTTTTTATTCAAATAGAAACTAAGAACAGAAGCCTGAATGACAAAAAGGAGGGGTGAAAGAGGGCACCCCTGCCTCAGTCCTCTAGAGGCTTTGAAAAATTCAGCGACCCTTCCATTCACCAAAGGAGCAATCCAAGGCTCCGAAATACAGGCTTTTATCCACTTTATAAAGCCTTGCCCGAATCCCATTTTAATCATTACATCAAACAAAAAATTATGACTAACACGATCAAAGGCATTATCTATATTGAGTTTGATGACCATACCTTTTTCCTTTAGATGTTGACTAGAATGGATTGCCTCCTGGACCAGCACGAAATTGTCCACTAGCTGCCTGCCTTTGATGAATCCCCCTTGGTTGTCCGGGATGATTTTGGGGAGGAATATTTTCAGCCTGTTTGCTATCACTTTGGTGATCACTTTGTACCCAATGTTGCATAGTGAAATTGGACGAAATCTGCTGAAGGTGTTTGCCCCTTTTTCCTTAGGGATGAGGGCGAGAAATGCCGAATTTGTGCAGCCTCCAATCTTCTGACAGTCCTGTGATTTCTGAATCATTTTGAGGAATTCCTTCTCAATTATCTGCCAACAAGTTTGTAAGAATCTTGGAGTGAAACCGTCCAGACTCGGGGCTTTATCTGGGTCCATGGCGAATAGAGCCTCCTTGGTTTCTTTGAGCGTGATTTTGCTTTCTAGAGCCTGATTTATTTTGGAGGTGATGAGCTTAGGAACAACATCTAGAAGGTTGTTATTTTGATCTGCTCTGATATCTTCCCTGTACAGCTTCTCAAAATGCTCTGAGGCTGTCTTTTTTATGTTTGCAAAGTCCCTTAGGACACTGCTTTCTTCTTTTATTTCTATGATGGAGTTCCGACCTTTCCTAGCTTGAGCTTGTTTGTGAAAAAAGGAGGAATTCCTGTCTCCAGCTTTAAGCCAAAGACTTCTAGATTTGAGCCTCCAATACTCTTCTTCTGCCAGGCATGCTTTGTGGAAGTTTTGCTGAAGTTTGGCCTCCTTTTCCAGATCTTCTTTTGAAATTTCAGCTGTTTCAAGTTGAAGATGTTGCCTTTCCAGTTCTAATTGAGTTTTTTTCCTTTCCTCAGCTGGATTGGGCAAGGTCTTGGCCCAATTTTTTAGCATGGCTTTCACTCTTCTGAGTTTTTCCTCCCACACAAAGAAGGCAGAACCCTTGACTGGGTTTTTCCAGCAGTCTCTGACCTTATCCATGAAGTTTGCCTCCTTGATCCACAGAGAGTAGAATCTGAATGGAATAGGCCCCAGATCTTTAGTGGTCAACAATTCCAAGCTGATAGGCTTGTGGTCTGATGTACTGATGTGCAGGATGCGCGATCTAGCTTCTAATCCAATGAGTAGGAAGGAACTTTGCACCAAGAAACGGTCCAGTCTTACAGCTATGTGTCCTGGTCCAGCATTTTTATTTGACCACGTGTACTTACCAGTGGTTGGCTTGATATCAATTAGGTCCCAATCTTGCATGAGATCCTCTACTGTTTCTCTTGTCGGGTCTCTGACAATACTGCCTCCTCTCTTTTCTAATGGCAGGAGGGTGAGGTTGAAATCTCCTGCAATGATGATGTTCCCCAAATCTTCCAGATCTGCCAGGTTTTTGATGGAGTCCCAGCATATATTCTTTTCACCTGCATTATTAGGAGCATATACATTGACCAAACTAATAATTTCTTTAGATTCTAAGTGCTGTAGCTTTAACAATATCCAATGAGTATGTAGGGACTTAGAGATGACGGAGAACTTATTTGGATTCCAGAGCGACCCAAGTCCTCCTGAAGCTCCCTGGGCTGAGGTTGCATGCGCTCCGTCTTTTTTCCAAAACTTTCTACTTGCTTGGAGGAAGGCTGATTCCTCCATTTTAGTCTCCTGGATGAGGAGGATATCTGGGGTTTCCTGCCTTATCAGACTTCTCATCGCCTCTTCCTTGGCTTTGGATCCCATTCCCCTACAATTCCAGGAGACTATCTTCACTATTTACTTTTGCTGTGGTGATCTCCTTTAGAGCCCTAGGTTTGCGTCTTCTTCGTCTTCAGAGTTTTTGCTAAGAGTTTCTCTAGCGTAGGCTGGCTGCCCTGGAGCTTGTATTTGTATGTTTCTTGCTCCCTTTTTTCTTTTGTTGACATTCAGCCTCTTGTAGATCTTCCGGGGGTGGACTACAATTCCCCTATTTCCCCTTCTTCCTTTGATTCCTCGGATTCTTGGGTTTCCTCCTCGTCCTCTAACATCTCACCTTTGGATATCTCTGGCTCACTTTTAGATTTAGGTAGAGAGAATTCTTTCGGGGTTTCTGTCTCCCAGGTAATTATGGTTTCTGATCCAAGGATCTCAAATCTGTTCCCTTGACTTTCCATGGGTGGCTGCTGAGCAGGCATTGTTTGGGGTGCTATGGTGTTAGCATTTGTGGACTTCCTAAAGGAAGTTCTGGATCTCTTCGCCTGGTTCCATCCTTCCTCCTTCCCTTTTTCTTCAACCCCTTTGGATGGGCAATCTCTAGCGAAATGACCGTAGACTTGACACTTCCAGCATTTGAACGACAGCTTCTCATAGTCTAGTTTCTGAATATGCGTCCATGGACCCACCCTTATTTTGACAGCTTCTGGAAGACCGACCTCGAGATCCACCTCCACGCAAATTCTGGCGCGGTCATACTGGTCTCTATTGTTGGCCCTGTCAATGAATTTCCCAAAGGTGTTTCCAATGTGTTTAAGGGAATCCCAGTTCTAGCAATGGACAGGAAGATTTGGGAGTCTTACCCAAACTGGGACTGCTGAAGGTACATCCATTGCCGGTCGAAATCTAGCGTCCATTTGTTCAGGTACAGCCCTTGAGGCCCCATGAAATAGGGTCCATTTATGAAAATAAGGTCCTTGTCCTCTTTTTCTGAGAATTCAAAGAGGAAGTATACTCTTCCAAGGAAGTAAGATGTTACCTTGCCCTTGATCAGCGAAGCCCAGTTTCTGGAGACCCAGTTCTCTGTTGATTTCGGAGAGGGCCAGAGACCTGTAAACTGACCCACCAGGGCAAGTTCCGACAAAGAAAGAGCTACTTGGATCGGACCTTCAGGGCGAAGAGCGATCTCAGGGATGTCTTCGAGTCTTTTAACGAACTTAGCGGCTTCCACGACTTTCTTCTTGGGTAGATAGGACAACAAGGATCTGAAGGCCTCAGCAGCAGAGGATGGAGGAGGGGAGGAAGATCCCGGGGGGGGGGATCCGGATCCTCCATGGAGATCCAACTCTAACCCTAAGCGGCCGCAGCTGGAAGGTAGGGAAAACAGCAGGCGATCTCTAGATGACCAACCAGGAGAAGAGCCACTCGACGGACCCACTCGCAGCTACTGAAGGAGAGAGGACGAGGCCGCAGGGATCAGATCTGCAGGGAGTGGACCTCGCAGAGCAGGGCCGAGCGCGCAACAGCTCAGGCGATCGAAGTTGTGTGTGGTTATTTATGTGCTTTTCCAGTTGACTTAATTCTTACTAGTGAAGTCCAGTTAGATTATTTTAACGAGTTGTTAAAATAATAAAATATAGTTTGTTAATGCTTGCATGCATGTGACAACTATTATTTTAGATAGCTGAGAATTCACTCACAGATAACTATTGCATGTCAGTTCAAACATAGACCCAGTTGAGATCAGATGAGGGACAATGTACTATCAGATGCTTTGATATTTCTAGTAAGTATTCCTTGCATGGAGAAGGATCGATTATAGGAGATTGGAGGACTTGTGGCCTATATATTGAGGCCTAGGTAGTCCATGATTTTCATCTTTTGATTGAAGATTATCAGGATCTTCTGATTACAGAGAGAGCATGATAACTATTGAGCTGATTATTTTTGTATGTTGTTGAGGATCTACACTTGATGGATAATACATGGTTGGGGTTTTATGCTGGTGCTTTCCCCTGGATATATCTTGTGTTATGTGTGATTATTTCTCTTGATCAGTTATGCATGTTTCTACTGGATGTTGCTCATGAATTCGATTATGCTTCCACTTAATGTTTTGTAGAAGTAGAACAAGTATTATGCTTTAGGACATTGCATATATCGGTTTGTTCTACATGTGAAATTTCTATAGTGAGTTTTAAGGTGATACTATCCCATATGGAATTATAGACTTTCGCATCAACCATTGAATTTCATCATACCAACATTGGCCATCATAATTTGAAAATTAAGTGTAAGATAGATATAACAATGTGCTTCTTTGACTACTATCCTATGAATATAATTGTGGGTGCTATCACTGTCAACCAATGGAATCACTTTGTAGTGCTTGTTGTACCTAGTCAATTTCAACTTTAGGTTGTTAAGAAACCTAATAAGGCCCAAGTTTGGTTCAAGAATGTCTTTAGCTGAGGAGGACACATAAGAAAATTATAAAGATTATGGAGGTGATGTTAATATCAATTAATACAATCACTTTGTAGTGCTTGTTATAGGCAATCAACTTTAAGATTTTAAGAATGCCTTTAGCTAAAGAATACATAAAAATATTACAAGGATTATGGAGGAGATCCTAATATCAAAATATTATCACTTTGTAGTGCTTCTTATACCCAATCAACTTTAAGCTTTTAGAAATGGATTTACTTGATGTTGATACATAAGCATATCATAAGGATTATGGAGGAGATAAATAAGAATATTATAAAGATTATAAAGGAGATGTTGATATCATTTAATACAATCACATTATAGTGTTTTTTATACACAATCAACTTTAAAATTTCAAGAGTATAAAGGTTGTAGAACACCATATTGTCTCATAACTTTATACTAAGCTTGGAAATGTTTGTTAGCTATATTGTAATATTATAATATAAGAAGAGAGAAGGCACAATCCTTCATTGAATGAGTTCTAAGGCACATATCTAAAAAACAATTGACAAACATGTAAGTAGTGGCATTTGAACTTAGATGGAGAGAATAACATTTTTTCTCCATAATGACCCAAGCTACAAACAAGTGTTAAAAATACAAAATGATAATCACATGAACATGCGGTTAATGTAGTCATTTTAAGTTTAGATATGTTTTGGCAAGTTCATTCATGAAATATCCAAAGTAATTTAGATATAAAGAAGATTAATAAATTTGACATTTTTTTGGGCATACTTTATTTTTATTTTTTCAATTTAAATAAATAAAAATTTTAAATAATAATAATAAAAACACATATAAAAATTGAAAGAGCATTTAAAATAAATATTACATATTATTAAGCAATTTGCGTGTAAGTTAGATTTTGTGCAAGAATGTTTTATGATTTTTATAAGACTTAGTGAAAGATTAAAAACAATTTAATTATATCTATCTTTGTGTTTGTTTGTTTGAATATTTTTTCAATTTAATAATTTAGAACCATTAAATTACATAGAAAGAAAGAAAGAAAGAAAGAAAGAAATTATTTTAACGTCCATGAGGCTAAAGATAGCCTATGGGATAGATTGCTTCTTCATCTGCTTGATGTATTCACAATAAATGCTCCAAACTTCTTGACAAACCCCTCGCTAAATAGATTATCCCAAGGGCTAGCTGCTAGCATATTTGCATAACTTTCCATGTTGTCTTTGAAGGCCTCACATTCTAAAATGAAATGTTTTTCTGTTTCCACTTTTCCGGAAGAACAAAAAATGCATACTCTTTCCTCCCACACTTCTTTTGGCCTTTTCCAGCGCCCTGTTTCACAACGAAGTTGATGAGAATTAATCCTTAACTGAGCAATAAGATTTTTGGCTCTCCAAGAGATATTGGCCTCTATGTATGCTTTTGGGTGATGACTATGAATGAGATTAAACACTTCAATAGAGTACTTTTTCTTTCTTCCTAGCTCCTTATCCCAAGTACACTTGTTGAACTTATCCATAACAAAAGATTTTATCTCTTTGTTGTTTATGGGACACGTGTTCAAGTAAATACCCCATTTACTAAACCATTTGTTATTTTGCTGCATCCATTTTTTTTTTGCACAATCTGTCATTAAAGACAACCTTAGGCCTTCTACCCTCTTCCATTTGCTCATTTTTTTTAAATACCTTATGACCCGTACCATAGCAATTGCTTCAATAGGAGCAACCCCTGTTTCACTTAACAAGATAACATAAGGAACTTCGCTTTTAATCTTGAATTTGTTTGTAATCAAACACTTCTGAATTTTCTCAATTTGTCTCCATTACATGTTGGATATACTGTTGGCCCATAGTTCACAACCATAAAGAATCACCGGAATCACCAGAAGCCCAAAAAGAGTTTGAGTGGTTTCCAGTCCCATAACTCTACCTCTCTACACCTATTTTGAAAAGCATAAAATGATTTCCAACCCCCCAAAGTTCTTTTCTTTCTAATAACCATCCCAGCTTAGATTTTTGTTGAAGTCAATTCCTAGGTATTTGTAATCCACAACTTCTTCCAGAATGTTGCCTTCAAAGTAGAACTTATGTTGGTTATGTTTTCTTTCCTTAGAGAAAACCACTACTTTCATTGATACAAAATGGATTTTGGATAGACTCCTAAGTCTAAGTGTTCCTCACAGAGGAAAATAAAAGTCCAAGGAAGTTACTGAAAATAGCCCCATGGCAGAGATCTTTTCATTTTGAATCTACTGCAACTTGAATGGGAAAAAATGGACTTAGGATGCAGAAGTTATCGCAGAAAGAAGATGCCCTTTGTTCTTTGGAAAAAGAGGCAAAATCCCCTAAAAATGGCAAAAAACCCTTATAAAGGGAAATCGCATCGGAGATGGTACAAGAGGCGGACTTAAGCGGAAAGGAAAGAGACCCTCGATTATTGATCCCCGACATATTGGGTTGGAGGCAAGCATGTGCAAATAACATAAGGAAAGGACTTGGGCCGATGCGACATTGCGATTGCCAATATCAGCAATCGGCAGATTGGCGTCAGTGATGCCATGAGGCAAGGAAAGGACTCGGGCTGATGCGATATTGCGATCTCCGATATCAGCGGATCTACATCGGTGGTTGCATGAGACAAGGGACGGACCCGTGGGCCAATGTGACTTGTGATTGCAATATATCGCATCGCAACATTGCGTCGCAATGATATAAAGGGGCGATAACATGCCGGACCCGACGGATTTATAAGCACGACTTTATAACATTTGAGTTCCACCATAAAGGGAATTTTCTGTGTATTAACACTTTTCTGTGTAAAAATCGAAATACAAAGGAAAGACACCCAAAGCGATAAAGCTGGACCCAAAGGGGAATTATAGGCCCGATTTATAAAATTTGAGTTCCGTAAGCGGGATTTTGGGCAGGCCTTAGGCGGTAAATGGTATTGGGCCGACTCCGCCCGATCCCATACAATGAACGATGCGTGGCTGGCGAACAAGAGAGGAAAATCGCCTTTTCGAGTGGGTAACCTCCGTACCCTTAAGCCACCCAAAATCGCATATTGACCGTAGGATCAGAGATCCCATAAATCGATGGTGGGGCTTGTGAAAGTGACCCAAGGTGGACCCAATATGATTATAGGGTGGATGCGATAAATTTTCAAGTCCGATAAAAAGAGTTTTGTCGAGTTTTTCACGTATTTCCCGTGTATTTGGGATTTTACCCAAAATGCTTATGCGATGCGATATGCTGTCTAATGGCGGACCTGATAAGGATTTTAGGGGTGATTGAATGAAATTTCACGTTTGGATTTCACGTCTGATAGTGTATTTTCCAGAAATCTCTGTGAAATGAAATTTTCTTCGTTTTTGGGTTTTTGCCTAAGAGAAGGCCCCGAAACCTCTGTAACCGCTCCAAATCCTTATGCCACACTGCAAGCGAGTGTTTTTATAGGCAATGATGCATTTTGAAGCCACAGAGCCGCAAAGCCAGATGGCTAGTTGAATTGACAAGGAGCAGGGAAGCCGCAAAGGCGCAGAGAGATTATGATGCATAGAGAAACAACTAGGGTAGCCGAAAAGTCAGAAAAGTACGTCAAAGGAGGTCGAGAGCTTAATTGAGAGTAGACAGAAGCAAGAGAGCAGAATGCGAAAAGCTAATGCGCAGAGCAGTTGAGGGAGTATTTGGAGTCACTTGGAGGTCAAGTGAAAAGCCAAAGAGCTGAAAGTTGAAGAAAGCCAAAGCTAGAGCCAAAGAAGCCAGAGCCAAGAGTCGAGCTGCAGAGCGAGAGCCAAGAGCCAAAAAGCCGAGAGTTTCAGAGTTAGGGGATAAGATGGTGTTGTGAACCCATTGTGTTCTGTGTAAACCAGTGAAGTTGAGGATGGAGCTTGTAAAAAACTTAGACCATAATCCCAGAGAGCCTAGTTGAGTTGACTAGAGCTCAAGGGGATGTAGCCCAAAAGTTTTGGGTGAAATCCATATTAAACTTGTTATCTTATATGCAATGCTCATTTGCTGCATTGTTTCACTTTTATATGTTTTATATCAGTTTAAGCAAATTAATTTACAACATATAAATAGTTTAAAACAACCATAAGTATACACCTTATTTTCAAGCACATATTTAATTCCGCATTGGTTAATCATAAAGGCTTGGGATTATTTAAGCTTTAGAAGTGGGAGAGGTGCTCGTAAGTTAGACAAGAAGCCTAAGTGCCCCATTTTCAAATCAGGTGGTATCAAAGCATAAGATTGGTTAACCTCACCTTCAAGAAGGTGATATTAAAGCTAGGTATATCAGAGCAAGTGGTATTAGCTCAGAATTCTTGATTGACAGAGCAAAGATTGCTTGTCTGAAGGGTGTTTGACAATCGAATCCTTGACTGATTGATTGTCTAATTAATTGTATGCTTGTTTTGCAGATTAACTAGTGTTTGAGTTTGCAGAGGTGAAGGGAAAGCTATTGATAGCTCAGTCCAGGAAGGACAAGAAGGAAGAAGGACTGAAGGCATTTTTCTATCCCAAATGAGCTCAAGGCAATCCTTGAAGCACAAGAGGTTTGTTGCAAAAGGTTGCTTAAATAAGCTCTTTAGTAATCTTGTTTGAAGTTCTTTTGTTCATTGGTATAATGAAAACTTCTACAAGTGAGTCCTTAAACTCCTCTTGCATCACAAGACTCTTTGATGAAGACATGAAGCAAGACTTGTTCATTATGATGGACAAGGTGAGAGAAATGTGTGAGGAGGGAAGGAAGAGCAACATACTTAGAGAGCAGTAGAATTCCATGAAGGAAGAGAAGCAGTTGCTTTCTGACAAATTGAAGGAAATGGAGAGGCAACTTCATATTGCAAATATGAACCTGAAAAGGATGCATGAGTTGGAGTCATAGCTCTTTGTTGCCAAAGAAACCTTGGTCAAGTATAAGCTTGAAAACCATTCCAATTTGTCTTCAAATTCTTCTAAGAATGCTTATATTGGTTCTTTTGAAAAACATACTAGAGGCATAGGTTCCAAGCTAATGTCCAAGATGGGCTATGAAGGGAAAGGCTTGGGTCAACATGCATAAGGTATTGTTGAACCAATAATGGTTGAGGAAAGGCCTAAGTATTTGGGTCTTGGATATGGACAGTCTTATGGAGAAAGTTTCAAAGATGCCATGAAGGCCTTTAAAACAACTCCAAGAAGGGGTTGCATTGAAGAGTGTGAAGATTGTATTTAGGAGGAATGCAATAGCTTGAAACATCATTTGCAGGATGCAGGTGTTCAGAAGCACACACTTGAACCAGAGAGTTGTGGAAACTCTAACAACCTTTAAGGGATTGATGGTGTTCCAAACGGAGCCACTTCTTCATTCAATTCACCTCGTCATTAAGGCAATAAAGGTGAAAGAGAAAGGTATAAATCTGGTTCTAAACATATTCCTTTTGATTATGTAAAGCATGGTAGATTTCCATATAGATATGGGAAAATAATTGCATGTTCCTATTGTGGTTTGGAAACCATCATATTTCTAGATGTTGGAAGAGAATGTCCACATATAGAAGAATTTTGAAGGAAAAGAAGCAAGAAGCCAAAGGTCTATTAGTCAAGGAAAATCATGCTGTCAAGAGGATGCACATGTGTTGCACTTACTGCCATAAGCAAGGACATCTTGTTGAAAGGTGTTTGACTCTGAATCCAACAATGCTTCCAGCAAAGCTAAAGAAAGCGGAAAGAGAATATGGCAGAAATGGAAAGGAAGTTTCCATGATTGATGTGTTTCAGGATGATTCACATGTTGATGTGAATGTGTAGACAAAGTTAGGACATTTGAAAGGGATTGGTGAGAAATGGTTAGAGTTCTTATCCAATTAATATTGCATATCTATTGTGCATCTATTTGCATTTCTTTGTTAATGGAATGCAAGTTGTAGGAATTTACCAAGAAGGTGAATGGGAGAAGTTGAGTAGTAGGCTCACTTTGTTGCTGCAACATTATATTTCATTTCAGCTTCGAAAATACAATGTGCTTAAGTGGAAGTTGAAGAATGAAATGCATGCATGAGCATGAGATGAATGAACACAGGGATGTTGATGATTTCCTTGTATTTGAACATGTATGTGTAATTAATTTGTAGGGTTGATTGCTTTGACATGCATGTGATGTAATATTGACTTGAGAAAAGTTGACTTAATCTCCAAGATGGAGATAATAATGAAGTGTTTCATCTTTTGAAAAAGAGTCCTAATGGTATTTTTCTACATGCTTGATTTGAAGGGTCATTTGTTTTAAAGGCGTGTTTTGTGGGCTTGTTGTCTAGTCCATCATTTGTATGTAGATGTAAGACATGGAGGTGTTCACAAGATGAGAAATCTGTTTCTTTTGTTGAAGTAGGAGTTAGACCATCCAATTGTTGTCTGCATTTCTATTGTTGTTAACAGTGGTTGTTGACAACTTTTCAAACATGTACAAATGATAATTTTGTGGAGCAAGTGTACTTCACATTTGTTTGAGCCACCTTGTATCAATGATCAAGGCAGAGAAGTTCAAACTACCTTCTGTGACCATTTCAGCAGGAGTTTGGTAGGAAGGCAAGGAGGAAGACAGTTCTTCCTAGGAGGACTAGCATATCTAGAAAGGAAAGTGGTCAAAGGCTTTGGTTCAGAGGCATTATGCAAGGCAAGTGTATGGATGCTGAAAGAAGAGGGTGTTGTTACTCTCATTTACTGTTCAAATCAGTATATCAGTCTTTTGGAGACCAAAAGTTCTTTTAGTGGGAAGGTGTGATCTAAAATGGATTTTGGATAGACTCCTAAGTTTAAGTGTTCCTCACAGAGGAAAATGAAAGTCCAAGGAATTTCCTGGAAATAGCTCCATGGCAGAGATCTTTTCATTCTGAATCTACTGCAACTTGAATGGGAAAAAATGGACTTAGGATGCAGAAGTTATCGCAGAAAGAAGATTCCCTTTGTTCTTTGGAAAAAGAGGCAAAATCCCCTAAAAATGGCAAAAAACCCTTATAAAGGGAAATCACATCAGACATGGTCCAAGAGGCGGACTTAAGTAGAAAGGGAAGAGACCCCCGATTGCCGATCCCCAACATATTGGGTCGGAGGCAGGCATGTGCAAATAACATAAGGAAAGGACCCGGGCCGATGCGACATTGCGATCATCGATATCGGCGATCGGCAATGCCATGAGGCAAGGAAAGGACCCGGGCCAATGCGATATTGCGATCGCTGATATCGGTGGATCGACATCAGCGATGGCATGAGACAAGGGACAAACCCCCGGGCCAATGCGACTTGCGATTCCGATATAACGCTTCGCAACGATATAAAGGGGCGATAATATGCCGGACTCGACATATTTGTAAGCACGACTTTATAACGTTTGAGTTCCGCCATAAAGGGACTTTTCTGTGTATTAACGCTTTTCAATGTAAAAGCCAAAATACAAAGGAAAGACGCCCGAAGCGATAAAACTGGACCGAAAGGGGAATTATAGGTGCAATTTATAAAATTTGAGTTCCGTAAGCGAGATTTCGGGCGGACCTTAGGCAGTAAATGGTATTGGGCCGGCTCCGCCCAATCCCATACAATGAACGACGCGTGGCTGGCAGAGGAGAGAGGAAAACCGCATTTTCAGGCAGGTAACCTCTGTAGCCTTACGCCACCCGAAATCGCATATTGACCATTGGATCAGAGATCCTATAGATCGATGGAGGGGCTTGTGAAAGCAACCCAAGGCAGACCCGATATGATTATTGGGTGGATGCGATAAATTTTCAAGTCCGATAGAAAGAGGTATGTCGGGGTTTTCACTTATTTCCCGTGTATTTGGGATTTTACCCAAAACACTTATGCCATGCGATATGCTGCCTAATGAAGGACCCGATAGGGATTTTAGGGGCGATTGAATGAAATTTCACGTCCGGATTTCACATCCAATAGTGTATTTTCCAGAAATTCCTGTGTAATGAAATTTTCTCCGTTTTCAGGTTTTTGCCTAAGAGAAGGCCCCTAAACCTCTGTAACCACTCCACATCCTCATGCCACGTTGCAAGCGAGTGTTTTTACAGGCAATAATGAATTTTGAAGCCACAGAGCTGCAAAGCCAGATGGCCAGTCAAACTGATAAGGAGCAGGGAAGCCTCAGAGGTTTAGAGAGATGATGATATGCAGAGAAACGACTGGGGCAGCCGAAAAGTTGGAGCCAAAGAAGCGAGAGCCGAAGAGCCACAACCAGAGCCGAGAGCCAGAGCCAGAGCAAAGCCAGAGCCAGAGCCAGAGCCAGATCTTAGAGCCAGAAATCCGAGAGCTTCAGAGCCAGGGGATAAGATGGTGTTCAGAACCCATTGTGTTCTATGTAAACCAGTGAAGTTGAGCATGGAGCTTGTAAAAGAACTTAGACCATAATTCTAGAGATCCTAGTTGAGTTGACTAGAGCTCAAGGAGATGTAGCCCAAGAGTTTTGGGTGAAATCCATATTAAACTTGCTGTCTTATGTGTGATGCTCATTTGCTGCATTGTTTCACTGTTATATGTTTTATATCAGTTTAAGAAAATCAATTTACAACATATAAATAGTTTAAAACAACCATAAGCATACACCTTATTTTCAAGCACATATTTAATTCCGCATTGGTTAATCATAAAGACTTGGGAATATTTAAGCTTTGGAAGTGGGAAAGGTGCTCGTAAGTTAGACAAGAAGCCTAAGTGCCCCATTTTCAGATCATTCATTTTGTTGATATTGAATTGCATCCCCACACTTCTACAAAAATGCTTGACGGATAGTAAGTACTCTTGCAAACCAAGAGCTGATTTAGCAATCAGAATAAGGTCATTTGCATACAAAAGATTCTTGTAACAAACTTGCCCAAATAGATACCATCACCCCCTTGCGAATTTAACCACTCCTTAACGATATATAAACCAAAAAGGGTAGGAGATAGTGGGGAAACTTTCTCGACCCCGATAATGTTGGAAATAATATTGAGAGGGGGGGGGGGGGAATTAGTATTATCAAACTAATAGTATTTCATTTCCATAATCAGATTTATATACGTTACTTCAAAGGGAACTCGCGTGTACACACAACTGTGTTTAGAGAAACTAGCGTATATCCAACAAACTTATGATTCAATTAATTTATCATATATTGATCTTTAATCAGTGCATCAGAACCATATAAAGAGTAATCAAGTGCAGTAAAACAAAACATATCATCACACATAAGAAACACACATGAACACCAAGATATAAAGTGGAAACCCAATGTGGGTGAAAACCACCTGTTGCAATCGTCTCTGTCTTCTTTTAATAATAAGAGAATTATGTTTACACTTTTTGTATTGGTGCAGACTTATATTAGTACGTAGGCTTCTACTTGCAAAAGGCTACAACCTTCTCTTATTCTCCAGCTTCTACTGGAAGGGGGCTACAACCCCTAGCTCTTGTACTAGCTGATATGTTGACTAGTACGTAGGTGCCGGCCTATAGAAGGCTATAACCTTCTCTATTCTTCTAGGGACCACGTTTCATAAATTTTCAAACTAGATCCATCAACAACATCATTCAATCATCAAATATATCTGCATCAATCAATTTACCTTTTGAACCAACCACAACTGAATCAATCAATCAGTTTGACAATTCAGAATGCTGTCACCAAAATACAGTAACCATAACCCAAGTAATAACCCAGAACACTACAACAGCAAACAGAAGCAACTAAAACATATGTTACAAGGTATACACTACTTCCATGTGTCAAACCTGCGTGCATACACGCTTTCCTCAAGGCTAACCAGCGTACAAATCTGCAAATCAAATTTATGATGTATATGCTATTTTAATATGAAGAACCAGTGTGTATGCGCTCCTTTTCTGAAGAGAACCTACGTATAGATCTATAAAATATGATTTAAACATAACAACTTGTTATCGGGAAAACTAGTGTCCATTCAGAGGTGCTAGTCCCACTAAGACGGGTAGCTATCTTAGAAACAAACAAACTAAAGTCACTTGTGTTTTCCTTTATGAGAAGTAGATGAGAGAGAAGCAGAGAGTACCAACCTCAGTCTTTTGCTTGGTTCCTTGCTTGTTTCCTCTCCCCTTTGACGGATCTTTGGCGCTCCTTCCTCGCTTGTCCCATTTCAAAGAAAACCTATAGAGTCAAAGCATCATAATACCATCAAAGCATAGAGATTTATAATCATAAACAATATAGGATCAGATATATATTGACCATACTAATGCATATATCAACTCAGACATACAAAAATATGGAGGAAAACTCAAATATCTTTATTGATAGAAGTGGTAGAAGAGAGGATTACAACCCATTGATCTGACCCAGCGCCATCCTCCCAGCATGAAAGCCCTTCTTCACCACATGAAAAGCTAGATCACCCAACACTATGCTGTTCCACAAAGAAACCAACAACACTTCCTTACAAGATGCAAAATTCCAGCCTCTGGATCTCTAGGATGAGGGATCCA
>APFE030158282.1:34132-60996 GCA_000404065.3 Pinus taeda
GCTTCAAAGTACTAAAAGGGTTGTTCCTAAGTCAACTTCTTGGATAATGAGCTGATGTCAACAAGAAGTGACCCGTCGTAGGAGGGCCTTAATGAATCCCACATATACGACACGAAATGGAGCAAATGATTTTGTGGAGGTGAAAACGATCTAATGATACAAGGTTCAGGGTGGCGGTCATGAAAGAATGAAGGGTGACGGTATTGTAGTGGATGAGACACAAGCTGGGTTGGTGAATTCTCTTAGCAACTTCTCTTGAACATATCAGCGACATTGAAATGGATTGGTAGCATTAACCCCAAAGATGGATGGTACGGTGGACCAATGGTGATATGACCGGTGAACGAAATAACCCAACCTGTCTCAATCATGGTAATGGAGTGAAAGTGTCATGTTCAAGAGCGACTTGCTACCAATAAAGTTTCTTCAAGTTTTCTTCCCAAATTTTCCCTAGTCATTGCTGACCAGTACCTCTTTATTTTTGTCAAGCTTGAGGAGGATAACATATGCTTGTTCTATAATTTTCCCTTCAGGCAAACCTGGCGCTATATTTTAATGAGCTTAGCGATAGTGAAACTCACTCTTGTCTGCATGGACAAGTTTGTCGCTATTGTTTTAACGAGTTTAATGACAAAGATAACTCAGTCCTTTTCAATTTTAGAGGGTCTAAAAAGAGATGAAAAGGAAAACTCCAGTAATCCTTTTTCGTAATATAATCCCTTAAAGTCCGAAAAAGTATAAAATAATACGAAAGGGATAACTTTTTGATAGTTTTAACGAGCCAAATAAGACAAGCGCTTGATCTTTTTGTGTAATGATCCCTCAGGTCCAAAAAGATTAAAATCTAGAGGAGGGATGGCACTCCCAATCACTTTAATGAGCTGTAGAGGCTAATTGCTCGGCAATCTTTTCATATTTTATGAGTCAGATGAAAAGAGCTTAAAGGAGACTCGTTTTCTGAGGAATGAGTGATGATTTTGGATAGCAGCTGGTTCCAGGTAAGGTTTGGAACTTTTCAATCATGGCAGTGTAAAGAAGGTGGCTAATAGGATCACTCGTCGCAACTATTCCTCAAAAGGGGTAAACAATCAAATGGAGGCGTATGATCGGCTAAAAAGAGTGGAGGTGATGGTGAGAACACGACCAAGGCTCAAAAGCTAATAATAATGTGATCGCAATGGTTATTTACCAAAGGTAGGTTCATTTTTTAATGAGCTTAAACTCTGGTGGAACATATGCTCAGTGCTAGGTTTATTTTTTAACGAGCTTGAGCTTCGCGTAAAACTGCTCGTGGCGGGTTTATTTTTTAATGAGCTTGAACCCTGCGGTAACACTGCTCGTGGCCTGGTTCATTTTTTAATGAGCTTGAACCATGTGACAACATATGCTCAGATTCAGTTTTGTGTTTACACAAGCTTGAAACGAAAAACTATGCTTGTTATAAGTTCGCATGCCTCCAGCATAGTAACGCAAATCGAGATGCATGCCCCCCAAGCTTCATTGCATTCAACGAGGTGGTTAGAATGAAGGTTTACCTTCGAGATCATTGAAAGACTCGACTTGGATTTTACGAGATCTTAATCAAAGACTCGATTTGGAAAGGGAGTTGTTTCATTTTTTAATGAGGTTGACACAGTAAAAGAACTATCCTCATAATCCACCGTATTTATAGTATTTGATAGAAAATCAAAAACTGAAGGATGATTAAGGTTGCTGGAATAATCTTCATGGTAATCCGGAAGATGAGAATGATGGTGGTAATCTTCCCATGGTGCCTCTCCTATCATCATTGACTAATTGATTCCTTCGTCTGTATAATCTACATGCGACCAAGGATTTGAAGAGGTTCCATATTCCTTAGACCTATCTATCCAAACACTCGATGAGCGTTGATTTGGGTTTGCCCCCCAGGTCAAGAAAATTGATTGCTACAATATTTCTATTGGGCTTGGGGTCAATACCTGGTGATGATCCATGCTGACCAAATGTTCGGAAATCTTATGAATCTTTTATATATAGAAGATATCATATTGCAGGTTTCCACTGTGGCCACTTCCGCCAGATTACTCGAAGGCGGTAGGGCAAAAGTACCCATTAAAGTAGGGTCTTTTAGGAGGCCTACTCCGATATTTTGAAGCGATCGAGAGTTTCCATGGATCATTAGAATGCTTCCCGTAACTTGTGAAATGTTGGGGAGGAAGGTTTATTGATCAACAATTGTAATTCCTCCTTGAAAAGGAAATCTAAAGTATGTTGACACAACAACGACCATAGCATAAGTCCAGGGCCTTCCTAGTAGGATGTTGTAATCGAGGTTCCCATCGATAACTTCAACATCAATTTCCACTGTTTTTCCCCCCAGTTCAACTTGCAAGTTACTTAAAATCACGTACGGGGTGTATGTCCATCCATCAAATGCTTTTAATGTCATTGACGATCGCGGCAAGGGTGGTGATCCTAAAGTGTTCCAGCAACTCATTGACATAATGCAAGTAGATGCCCCCTCATCAATAATTGTTTGATGAACAATTTTGTTGAGGGATGTCACTTGAATGAGGAAAGCGAGTTGAGCTGGTAACTGAGGTTCATATCCTTTATGATTAAAGGCCACGAGATTGGAATCCGCTGGATCAATCCCACCTATTGCTGATAATAGAGCCTGCTTTTGGGAGGGGCAATTTTGCAGTACCTCAAGTGTCGACATAGCGGACAACGATTGTGCTAGGTCCTCTACTATATTATAATTCTGTGCTACTCTAGCACAAGGATTAAATGTTGATTTGTGTACTACTCCCTTTGGCGGCTTTATCATTAGCTCAGGAATGATGGGTGGCACAACTTTGGTCGAAGTTGTTGTCAAACTACTAGGTTGATCAGTAGCCTTGTTGTTCAACATCTGTGGATTCTCGTAATATTTATTCCTTGTCGATATTAAAGCATCATTTTGTTGTTTTGAAATGGACAACATAAGCACTTGGGATGGGGAAGCATTGTTGCTAGAAACCAAATTGGTTTCTGGGTTCGGAAACGGATCAGTCAATACCGCTGAGCTTTTTGAGTTTCTGAAGAACTTCTTATTCTCAGCTTTATGTGGACAATCTCTTGTCCAATGATCCTCATCGCATATAAAGCATGGATGACTGGGTTTCCTTTCTCCAGAAGGGTTTGCAGAAGATTTTTCAGGAGACGAATCATTGTTTTTCTTCTTTTTCCCTTTCTTTTTCTTCTTGCCTCCCGGTTGCTTCGGTTCTTTGCCTTTATCGGTCGACACGACATTAACCTCCGAGGCGAGAAGTTCTTCATTTGCATTTTGACTAGAAACCGTACGGGCTTTCTTCGTTGTAGCCTTTGCGGTTTTCATGCTAGTCACACCTATCATGCCATCGCCGGCATGAGAGTCTTTACTTGATTTAGGAGGAGGAGGAACGGAAAACTCTGGTCTAGGAGCATCAGGAATTTTGTCGTGGAGCTTGCCAAACTGAGTATAGATCAAGTCTAGATATTGCGCATGAGCAATGACTTGCTCTTCAGTGACAACTCCACCCTTAGCCACATCTTCTGTAATAGATGGTAACAATGACTTAATAAACCATTTAGTTAGAAGCTGATCAGGGACATATGTTTTTACCATTCTACGACGATCGCCACTCATGAATATGATCAAATATGTGAGTGGCTGTCGTCTGCTTGAAATTGGTAAGAAGCTCCATTCATATTTCGTACCTTATCGGTAACTGAAAATGGGTTAAAAGGTGGTGGCAAGGGTGCTGAAGTTATCGAATGAAGCTCTAGGTAATTCGATGTACCATTTTGCTGCCAGACCAGTTGACGTTCGCTGAAAAAGGCGAAGCCTAATTGAATCATGATTGAGAGTGTTGGACGAACACCACAGATGAAAGGTCATCACATGATTCAACGAATCTTCATCCGGATTTCCATTTAATTTAGGAATATCTAACAGAAGATTATGAGGAATCGTCGGCCACCAAGGGGCATAAGCAATTGGATCATTTGTTAGCCGATTTAGATCTGGTAACTCTAAAGTTGCCACGAAGGGCAACTGTTGATTTAGGTTCAGCAATGCATACCCAGGATAAGATGGGGTTGCCCGAGCAGTGGGTCTTTGCATACCAACATAATGTATTTGATGCTGATAACTTTGATAAGGTTAATGGGTATAACCATTATGATATGATTGATTTTGACCATTTTGAATATACGGCTGCCCATTACCTGCAAAGCTTTGTTGCTCAGGTCCTCGGTAAGCTTGTTGGAATTACGGTTGTTGATATTGTACCAGCCATGGTTGTGAAGCTATTTTCTATTGTCCAATACTGGTTGGTTGACCAAGATGAGGGGTAATAATACTCGTTTGAGCCTGAGTCACTCTAGTTAAGGAGCCACTAATCGACGATTGTGGTTGTGTTGTGGAGACAAGAGGCTGTTGTATTACAACCTGAGATACTTGAGGTTGGCATACAATAGGCAATGCTTGTACTTGCGACACCGTCACAATAGCCGGTGTAGTGGGGATATTTGACACAGGTAGACTTGGTTGCATTGAGTATACAACTCTTGGTTTTTGAGGCAGTATTGGCACCCAACCACTGGATGTGATTCCAGCTTGAGCCGAATTCTGTTGTGAACTCTCATATGGTTGTTCTCCCGGAGGGAACAATGAAAGGGCATACTGCCCCCCATACAGCGGAAATCTAGTGCTCAAAGGAAAGATTGGCCTTTGGAGACCGGACTGCCCAAATTGATACTATTGCGAAGGATCAATTTGTTGAGACTCAACATAACAAATTCCAGATATTATTCCGGACGAACAAACGGGAACCGACCATACTGTTGAAACAGTCCCTGGGTGGACTTCCTCTAGTGGTTGAGAGCTAGTTGGGACAGATGGTATACCAGCGAACATTATCGGAGTGGCGGCAGGAGGTTCTGCTGCTGCTGTATTAGACGACACAGTCCTAGATGTCGATGGTTGTCCAGACATATCGAGTCTATCCAAAAGACTTCCTGGTGATTCTACAGGAACTTGCGATGAAGGTAGACTATCTTATGAAGTAGAAGGATATAGGTGGATCCCATATCCAAAATGCAATGGAGTACTGGATGGAAGATCCTCCGTAATTTCTTCTATAGCAATCAGTCCAGGCGGAAGAGGTAGACTGTCAGGTCCGTAAAATATTTCTGGTGCCGAAGAAGTTATAGATTCTGCAGTGACAGGTACTAGAGGGGCAACACTTTCCGAATCAACCCCAGATGGAGCTGGTTCAGGAATAGAAGTGTTTACCGTTCCACTCAGATCAGTTCTAATGTCCTCTTGTAACTACGGAACTTCTTCTGTAGAGGTAGGGATACCAGAAATAGTTGGAGTAACCGGAGTCTCTGAGGAGGTTGAAACACAAGCTTCAAACAAACCAGGAGACCTTGACCCAGTTAAACGAGTTCGCTTGGTTCGGAATGGTTTCGTTTCTGGAGTCAAAGACGGTTGACACATTAGTCTTCGTGAACAACGGGGTTTTGATTGACTTTCTTCCACGATTGTGGATTACTTGATCAACTCAAAATAAAAAGGGGAAAACGTTATTCCAAATTAAGTGAATTTTATGATGCTTTGACACAACTTGATTTTTCAATTTTTAAGAGTTGAGAAAAAGCTAAAGATGACTCTAGTCACCTTCAATTTTTAATGAGACTGAAGTGACAAGTGCTCAGATGGACCTTTTCTTTTAAGGAGTTTGAAAAGTAACGAAAGTGACTAGTCTGGAAATCTAGACAGAGGGATTACCAAACCAATCGCAAAACTGCAGAATACTTTTTACGGTATGGTAGTCAATCTTCCCGAATGTTGTGTTCAGTGCATTGCGATCGATAGGGCAACAGACACGGCTTCCTAAGGATAAAGGATATAGCCTTTGTGGTTCTCCAATATATACTCGACGGTACGTGGGAGCACAAGTCCGTACTGGCACTTGTCATCTCAAAGAGGAGGAATCACCCAACCTACGATGAAAGCGATAATTACCAGGCTTTATGACACCGGAATATGTCTCTAGCCTAGACTTCTAAATGTTGTTTGTTAGGTTCCAAAACGTTTTTATGTTCATTGAAACTTATTTTGAAGTTGATCTTTCTTAAGAAGTTTTCCTTTAAGGTTCACCGCGTGATGTAGATATAAAATTCCTAAATATGCCATCTAAGATGATAAACAATCGTTTACTCTTCTTTTTGCAATGAAAATCCTAGCTACTAAGGAAAGAGAAGCGAAATTCTTTCAACATAGAGCAAAGAGCACACACTAGATGCACTGTCCTAAATCAAAATCAACAAGCAATCTAAATGCAAATGCACATGCATGTATTTGTTTTCCACTTTCTTAATATGTGAATGACAAAAAGAATGCTAAGTACAAATTTGAACTATCTTTTCTCTCAAAGCGACAACACTAACAATTTTCTCTTCAAAAGACGAAAGGAAGACAAGGACGACACTTTGGGATTTTGAATTGAAAACTGCTTTCGACACTTGAAATATTATTAATTCAAATCGAATACAAGAGTAACAGTGTAATCAACTATAAAAAAGAGGAGGATTCTTTTCTTTGACTGAAAACGACACTTGCGACACTTTCAAATCAAAAGACGACAGTTCGATTAAGCTACTGTTTGTAAATTAGAAATGTAAATGGCGAAAAATACATAAAAACATTTACAATTCTTTCTACAATGGAGGCTGAATAATGCAAAGGAAGGGAGTTTCAACAGTGGCATACTGATCACAGACATCAAAACTCCTGAATAAAGCTGAAGAGAGTGAAGAAAAACCAAAATCTGGAGGCAGAAACAATCTTATCTGATCATCGCACTTGTAACACAGGGAAACAGGGATGCATCTCACCTACAACACACGGGAGGTGCGATGCATCCAGATTGTCAAAAGGAGACAGTGCGATGGTCCAAGGACGAGACTTTAACTTGGTTTTTGGTCACAATTTACAGCTTAGTTCAGGGATTTAAGCTGAGCTAATGATAGTCAGTAAATACAAAACATAGGGGCTGATATAATGAGGTTACTTGAGCCACCACCAGGGGACCTAGGATGTTTGCAAGTCAGATGTTTAATTCATAAACTAACCCGGAGATTGACTGAGGCAGTGTTTATCTACTTTGTAGTTGCATAGCAAAAGCAGTTCAAAGGCTAGCTGGCATAACTTCAGGCTCCGTCCGTAGTTTATAAAGTAAACAAACTAGAAACAAGCAAACAAGCTATTCACTCCCCAACGGAGTCACCATTTTGTTATCGGGAAAACTAGTGTCCATTCAAAGCTGCTAGTCCCACTAAGATGGGTAGCTATCTTAGAAACAAATAAACTAAAGTCACTTGTGTTTTCCTTTATGAGAAGTAGATGAGAGAGAAGCAGAGAGTACCAACCTTAGTCTTTCGCTTGGCTCCTTGCTTGTTTCCTCTCCCCTTTGACGGATCTTTGGCGCTCCTTCCTCGCTTGTCCCGTTTCAACGAACACCTGTAGAGTCAAACCAGCATAATACCATCAAAGCATAGAGATCTATAATCATAAACAATATAGGATCATATATATATTGACCATACTAATGCATATATCAACTCAGACATACAAAAATATGGAAGAAAACTCAAATAGCTTTATTGATAGAAGTGGTAGAAGAGAGGATTACAACCCATTTATCTGACCCACTGCCATCCTCCCAGCATGAAAGCCCTTATTCACCTCACGAAAAGCTAGATCACCCAACACTATGATGTTCCACAAAGAAACCAACAACACTTCCTTACAAGATGCAAAATTCCAGCCTCTGGATCTCTAGGATGAGGGATCCATATATAGATGTTTGCAGGTGGGTGAGTCAGCTTCTGGGTTTTTGATTAGCATCATTTATCTGATAGTTCTCAATTCCACTTGGATATTTCATGATTTCTTACTCATCCCTGGGTGAATTCAGAGAGGCAAGTGTCACAGGAGATGTTTCTGGGAGATTCCATGATCATCCACCTCGCAAACTGTCTCTGCCATTTGTCTACTCTCTCCCATCGCACCCCATAGAAGGGTTTTTCATTATGCATGGCACCCCTTGTGTGCATTAGGTGGGATGCATCGCACTTTGACCATGGAGCAGGTGAGATGGTCTAGTTTTGACCAGTTTTGAGCAGTTTTTCATGGAGAACTTCTGGGAGATGATGTAATCAGCTGACGTTGTTCCTTTAGGGTATGAAACAAAAATTTTAGGGACTTAGAAGCCTTTGGTTTATGGACATATACGATTGGGGTTGTAGTGCCCAAATATGTCTATAACACAACTGTTCCAGACTTCAATCATACCCAGATCATCATATTTACAGACTACAAAATGTGCCAGTTATTTAGATACATGATCAAACCATAAAAATATAATTCACTTCAAGCCTTAAGATCTTGATGCATCATTAGATCTTATCCTTCATCAAGCGCTAAGGTTCTTCCTTGGTTTAGATCCAACACAACACCATAAGCCAATAAAATGCATATTAGATCTCACATTATATCAAATATTCGATACTTGCACACATTGGCCTAATTATCTTCTCCTCCTTTTATAGTTTTAGCCCTTTCTCAATACCATGGTCCAAAACCACTTAGGACCAATACCATCGACCATATACCTGGGGTGAATACCTTGGACCTGATACCTTGGACCAATACCATGGATCAAAATACCATGGACCAAATACTTCGACCAAACATTTAGTTTTCCAAGGTATACGTGCTTTTCCTTTTGTGAAAGTGCGTGTGTATGTATACGCGACTTGTATATAGTGAACCTGCATGTATACGCAGTTTGGTCAATGGCGAACCTACGTATACCTCTCTTTCTTTATTCTGTGTAGTATGATCTATAACTCTGAGCTATTAACCTGTAGCACTATGATCTGTCATCTGAGTGAATTGCTTTTAGAACTGATTCCTTGAAGCTGCCCTGCATTTCATCACATTTGTAGACACTCCTGTCATGCATTCTGTCACATCTGATATCTCTTCTGTAGATTCATCTAGTTACCATATACAAGAGAGTTGTTCTGCTACAAGTGAGTTGCCATCAAGTACAACACATACATCATAATGCCAATAGATATCGCTTCTAAAACTTTTAGAAATGCCTGATGAAGTTCTAATTTTGACTTTCACCTCTTCATACAACCTATGCACATATGCTCTCAAATGTTTAGGAACCCCAAGTTCCTCCATTCTGTGCCAAAGCTTATCCCTAGGGACCAAGTCAAATGCTTTTCTGAAATCAAGAAAGCAACAAAATGCTTCTTCCTTTTTCTCCCAATCTTTTTCAACGATGTGCGTTAAAGTTATACAGCGATCAACTATGGAATGTTTAGGTCTAAAACCTGCTTGCACTTTAGCACGCTTATCTCTTTCTTCTGCCCACTTGCTAATTTTATTTTCTAGCATGCTTCCAAATAGCTTTGCAAACAAAGGGTTTATCATGATGGTCCTATAATTGGAGGGATTATTGACAGCACCACTCTTGAAAGTGGTATTGCCAAACTAGTTGTCCAATCTATGGGGAGGCCCTGTTGTATGATGTTGTTGAAATTTTTTGTATGAGGTGCAAGGATCTTTGAGCCCCACTTTAGATATTATGCTTGGAGTTCAGCTGAGTCTTTTGATTTTCCAACACCCAACTTCTTGATACCCATCTCTACCTATTATACCGTGAAGAGTTCAGTATCAGTGTTGACAAAGGGGGGAGGGTCAACCTTGGGATCCTACTCATAGAGTTGTCTTGCATAGTCAAACCATTTAGAAGCTGTAATATTATTTCTAATTTGTATCTTTTTCGGTTGGAGCTCCTTCCAAAATAATTTGGGATTATTTTTCCCAAGGAAGATTATTTCTTCCCTCCTTGAAACCATGAAATCAACCTTTTTCTTGATTAATAACTACTTGTAATATTTGAGCTTTATGTTATCCTTGTTTGACTCTTTCCACATTCTCCTTGCCCTTTTGCATTCCTCATCAAACCAAACATTAATAGAAAAGAAATTTGTTTCAGACTTATTTAATTTTTCTCTTTTTCACTTTGCAAGAGCATATTGAATTAAATGTGTTAATTCATGACTATGAAGGCTGTGAATTGTGGTTTTCTCCTTCTCAAAGAGCCTCTCTAGCGTCATTTTGAAGGTATTACAATTTTCTAGAGTCAAAAGAATTATTCCCTGTGGGAGATTTTGTTAGTTATGCTGAATTTTTTACTCTAATTGTTTCTTTCCAGTCCAAGAGAAACATAAATAAATTGGTTTGTGATCCGATTTTAAGTCCCACAATTGATCTCCAACCAAAAATTCCTCCATTTTCTCACGCAAACCATGCGAGCAAATTACATAATCTACTACACTTGCTCCATTATAAGTATTGTAAGTGAAATTACCAGACTTTTCCCATCTAGTCAAGCCATTACAAATAACTAAATCAAAGGCCCCACATAGAGTAAGCAATTGTTCACCAAAGAGATTGCAACCCTTGTCCTCTGAAATTCTTTCCCACTAATGATTACTCTCTTCTGTAAGCCAAATAGGGTCGCAATAATCTTTACAACAAATAATGCTAGCTTGCTCACTTGTAGTCCTAGCATTGAAATCACCCACTATAAGGACTTCACCTAGCTGTGAATACGTTGCAATATATGCTTCTAAGGCTGCAAATGGATATTTGTGGTCAAGCCCTCTAGCTTTGTAGATTTTTGAAACTTGTGGCGCAAAATAACATGCTGCAATTCTGATGTGGTTTCCATTTTCTGATATTTTAAACCAAATGAATTGCTTATTTGAGTATTCTTTTTCTAACTGAATGAGACGATATTCTTTCTCCCTTACTAAAACCATGATACCCCCGTGCCATTTGCCATTCCCTACTACCTTGTTCCACACTACCATCTTCTAGTATCTTTCAAACATAGGTGTCTTGCACCCTTCATGCTTATGTGTTTCTATGGGGGAAATTATGTCTCTTTCTTTTGCAATAGGCCCTAACCCAGGTCCTCATCTCCATGGGTAACCTCTGCAGTTCCAACAAACTAATCTTAAGGAAACTTGGGTATGACTTGATTTCTATTTATTTTGACATGCAAGACTCACATTTGAGTCTTTGTCCCTACTTTCCCATACTGACCTTGCTTCCTGATTTCATGTTAAGGAGTTTGTTGCCTCTTCTTTATTACCATCTTACTGCTCTGTTCTAGAAGAAGGTCCAAATAACGTTATCACAACTTTGCCTTTATAAATCCATACTATCTTGCCTTCATCTCTTGCTGCCCTAACCTTTAACATTTCCTCTCTCCTTTCCTTCTGTTGCTTTACAGTTAAATCTTATTCTAGGAAAAAGCAAGAACCCCTAAAGAGATGCTTCTTACTTAGAATGATATATTTATCACGCAAGCTAGGCCTAATGACTTTTGTGGGCCTGACTCTCTCACCGTTAAACTTTCTGCTTTTCTTGGCCATCGGCCAGGCCAAGAAAAGCAGAAAAAATCAGCAGTCATACAGTGCTTGACCTATTGAGAGCTAGAAAACCTGCTGTAAAAGCAAGAAAAGGAAAAGAAGCTATCAAAAATTGATTTTCACCGGGGAACATTCATTGGATATATCACGAGCACAGAAATGGATCGTGCTCTGGGAAGAGCAAATCTACTATCAAAACCATGTTTATTAGGAATACAAGGGCATCCTCTGATAACTCAAATTTTATATCCGAAGCGAGTTTTCCAAGAAAACTGCTCTCATGGGATATAGTGAAGACTGATATACATCCGAATCTTTTTGTTGGATTGATCCATAAGATCAATCGGAAAATTGAATAATTTTTCACAGATGGAAACTTCAATGCGATTCGAGGAAATGAGGAGCGTTTACAATCGCGCTGGGGAATTTGGTAAGTCCAGATAGTGCAAAACCTCCCTTACCATCCACCAGAGTTACATATGTTACACAAACCCAACTTCATATACTACATTCCCATATAATATAGTGCTCACTTCTTCCATTTAAAACAGAAGGGAGGGATGGATTAATGGGAAATAATAGTTCCAAGTCTAGAGATACGAGCTTTTGGCGAGAGAATATATTGTATGTCTGCTCATAAAACGCCGTTTAGATAATAATCAAATTCTGGTCGTTCAATGGACAAGCACTTATGATATTGGAACCCTCCATGCTTGGCACATTTTTCCTTGCCATAATAACTTGTCTTTCAAGAAGTCACTTGCAAGGTCAAGAATACATTCATTTTTCCTATAGTCTTTCACCACTTTAATAATTATGTTTGTTGCTCTATTTTTTCTTTCCTTGCCTTCTCTATCTTGCATGTTGTGAACCTGAATGTTTGTTTCTCCTTCTTTTTTAGCAAAATTTCTAATAACTTGAGCCCAAGTTTTGGAAACTTTGATGGAATCTCCTTTCCTTTCTTCTCTTGATTTCTCTTCATGGTTGTCTATTTGGGCAATCATTTTCCCTTTATCCTGGGATGATTTCACATTCACCACCTCTGCACTTTCCACTACAGATTTCTTTATGTTTTGCACGTCTGCCTTCATGCATTGCCATTTTGTCTTCCCAAATAGGAGACCTTCCTGTAGCAATGCCACTTGTTCTTTTAAAAGTTTATTACTTTATGCTAAAACCTTGTTCTCAACTGTTATTATATGAATTTTATGATCTCTTTCTTGCTCTTTAGCTTCTAAAACCTCCAACCTTTGTTTTTCATTTAACAATTCTTTCACATAAAGATTAGATAACTAGGTGAGAGGTGTGGATGTGGGACTATATAAGGTAGAATCATCAATGACTTTTCCTCTGGACTTCTTGTTGCCACAGGTTTGTAGAGGGGACTTGTTTGAGTGCTTCTTGCAAAGGGCTCAACTACTTTCCTTTTTAGACTGTTTTTTCCTTGTTTGCTCCCATTTTAGATGGGCTAGTCTTCATTTTAAAATGCCTCGATATTGTTTGACATTGACTTAAACTCACTTCCCAACTTTGGCGGATGAGGCAATTTTCACTTGTCCTAAATCATTTGTCTCCACATGTTCTAAGTCCCATTGTCATGTTTGAATGCATTTTCCATCCAACCTGTTTCGAGAAAAATGTAGATCTATAAAATGGCAAGATTACTTCGCATTGCTCCCCGTTGTTCAAGTTATCGCTACTCCTTGCTTAATAATAATCTAATATGCTGGATCGTGGCGACTCTCGTATGTGGAGGTTGTACCAATCAGAGTGATGGAATGTAGTGAAATGACAAACCCGCCAATTCCACACATCTAAGATGGTATGGGAGAACTGCTAACTATGACACCCAAACAACCTCGAATTACTTACTCTCTCCTATTGAGATGAAAACCCAATGACCTTTATCTGAATACCTAAAACCCTACTTTGGTGATTTGACTCAATGGAAATTCAAAATCCCGCATTATATCTCTTCTGCTCCGTATCAAACCAAAATAAAATAAAATAAAACCAACTAATGCAAACACAAAGTGAAAAAAAAAATCAAGAGACAACCACTGAAAAATAGAAAAATCTGTAAAGAAAATGGACGGCTGAAAACAATAAAGAGGCATGGCCATGCGTTGGACCAAACAAACAAGAACAAGAAGCCAATTTGGAAAAATGAATCATGATGAGTAACTTTTATTATTATTAAACTTCAAAGTGTGAATTTTAAATATATAAATATAACAAATTTTATACCAAAATTTTAAATTATTATAGCCATGGGTTCCATGAATTAAACAATTTTTCACAAGGTACAATTAAAATGTGTTTTAACATTTACTAATAATTATTAAAACACGTTTCGTAAATTTTATTTTACATTTAACAAGAACTATGTAATATCTGAGACTTTTGTGATCCATATTGTAGATAAATGTCTTTTGGATTACTCACATCATTAAGATTTCGTCGATATTTTGAACCAACTAATGTGGTTCTTCCTTAGTTGGTTCAAAATGCCAACCAAATCTTAATGATGATTAATCCGAAAAACATTTATCTATAAAAACTATGTAATAAATTTTATTTTGCATTTAATAAAAACTATTTTATAAATATAAATTTCATTTTACATTTTATAAAAACTATTTTATTAATTTCATTTAGCATTAACAATGACCCAATTTTGCAAAAACACTTGGGAAAATAATGTTTATGTTATCATAAGGCCTCCATACAATACAATTAACGATGAGACCAAAGAAAGCATAGAGAGTTAGTCCTCACCAAAACTAACCATGCAGATTAGTAGACGTCTAGCCTATTAATTTACGTTTAATATTTTATATTTATGCATAAATTTCATTCAGATATTATAAGTTTTAGTAACTAATTTTTCCCTTAATACTTAATTAACTTTAATTTTTATAATTCGTTTTGAATAAAATCTTTTATATTATATTGAGCATATAATTTTCATAGATTATAAGGTCCTTTATGTAACTAATTTTCCATTTAAATACTAATTAACTTATAATTTTTAATAATACTTTTTGAATTAAACACCAATTAAAAATATTTTATATATTTTTATATATATTTTTAAGGGATTGGTCCTGAATATAACTAATTAAATTATTAAAATAATTTTGACCCCAGTCCTAGAGTCAAACTAGCCGTTGGTCAAATTAGGCTTTGCTAAGACTATTTAACATGCTAAGCTGGATCTATTTCTTCAACTTGTCCTGACGATGAACCACCCTCGAAACGCGTGGACAAATATTTCATGTAATTTTCGCCGAAAAATCTCGCATACCCATACCTATACCTAATCAATAATCGCAGTTACACGGTTTAGAGTTTCATGTATACATGGTGACCGACGCTACTAATGAAATAAGTAGCACACGTATATTTATATGTGGCCAAAGATACGGTATATTTATTTCTAGCATTTTTTTGTGGATAACAAACAATTTCCGTTTCAGACAGCAATTAACTTTAATATTGTCAGACACTTTATCTTCAATAGGTGAGTGTGGAAGCTGAATGGACAAAAAGAGTCCAAGAGACCTTGGGATGTGAAAACCAAATGTCACATATTGTACTATAAATGTATATATCTGGTTAATAAAATTGTGCTCTCATGATTTATTTTTAATATTGTCCTCACTGCCCATGTATGTTTAACAAATATTAGAACAATTCTGACTGTTTCAGTCTCAGGTACGGTAGATACTGTGGACAAATGTTAATTGAACGGAGCTCTATTGCTTTCCACCACCTTCCTCCAAATTAATTTACATTTTTTTTTAAATGCAGGCAGTAGCATGGCAGCGCCAATGACACAGCTCAAATGCGGTCATCTCGGCAGAAACTGTGTTGTCTGTCCCCCTTGTTTTAGAAAGTTGTATGACAAGACCCAGGTTTTGGAAAAATCTCTTGATGCTGAACGTGAGGACTATTTAACAATACAGGAACGGTTTTACAAGTCTCAACACGATGCTAAGTTTCTGAGAAAGTGGAGCTCTGATCCAACCGAATTATATGATAGTGGAGATGTCACCCTCTTTTGCACATCAGACGGTTCCTCGCTTACTGCACACTCTTTTATTCTCGTGAGTTTTGTGGTTCTCCAGCTTCAATATTATTGTGGTTCTCCACCTTCAATATTATTATTGTGTTATGAGTATTTTGATGATGGATGTTCTGTAATTTGTGCAGGCAAGTAGATCAGATGTTTTCCGAGCAATGCTGGAAGAAGTCGATATGGAAGAAAAAGAAACAAAACGAGTGGATATTCATGAAGGTGGAGGAGAAAGTGTGAGAGCCTTTTTGAATTTCTTGTACACTGCTGAACTTAGTGATGAAGATCTGCATTCTCATTACTGCGAACTTGTTAAGCTTGCCCATTTCTACCAAGTACAACTTCTCCTCCAGAGGTTGGATGATTTTGTGTCCCAACATGCCATACGAAAGGATGTATTTATTGAAACTCTAAAGCTGGCCTACTTATATGGTTTGGAGAAAACTAAAAAAGCTGCGCACAACTTTTTGGCTGTGGAGGATCAAAACCATGAATTATTCGATGTGGCTTTAGGAGAACTGGAAGTCCACCATCCATGGATGGCTCCTCAGTTTTCAAGTGATATGGTTAGCTTCTTGAAAAGTCGTAGAGCATAAGCAAAGCGCAGTCTCTGTCTACGCTTCTCACTCTATATTATTATGTAATATGTTTGCTACACATACCTTGCTATTTGGGACATAATATAACTTGTTATTTGAGAGATAATATAAGAAAAACATAATTCCTATTTTTCCTATTTTCTTTATTTTTTTTTTTAATTTTCTAAATTTAGAAATCAAAATCCAAATCCAAATCTAAATATTGATTTACATAAGATTGTAAAAATATTTTAGTTATGAACAAATATCTACTATGGTCCAAGTCATATGCAAAGTGGTATTACCGGAATATCGCACATACCTGTGTTTGACGAAATGTTTGTTATGCATTAGTTATGTCCTAGTCAAGTTCTCATTCAATTTTTGTATGATTAGCTTTGTAAACATGTTATTTATCATTCTAGGAAGTTACAGACAGTTCTGGGCAGTGGTACAGAGGCTAACCTAGAAAAGTGGATCAGATATCAAGACCGCACCCTCTAAATTGGCCAAAGTGGGTCATAACTGCATGGAGGCAGTTTTGTGCATGTGGTTGGAGTCTATAACTGTGCCCTTGCTCTGTTATGCATGTGGTTGGGGGTTAAGTTGTGAGAAAAGAAATGTCATCTTATGGATTGGTCACTTAGGATGGTCCTTTGTCCCTTGAGTGTCTTGTAGCCCTGAGAAATGTTGTAAGTTGTCAGTTTGTCGGCCCCACTTCCATAATTGGAGCTTGGAAGTTAGGTCATGTCATAGTAACTTCTGTTGGGGAGGTTGGATAATCTCATCTCCCAACATGCCATGCTGAAGTATGCATTTATTGAAACTCTAAAGCTGGCCTACTTACATGGTTTAGAGAAAAGTAAAAAGGCTGCGCACAATATTTTGTCTTAGGAGGATCCAAACCGTGAATTATACGATATGGCTATAAGAGAACTGGAAGTCCACCATCCATGGATGGCTCAACAACTTTCCATGGATACAGTTAGCTTCTTGAAAAGTCGTACAGCCTAAGCAAAGCGCAGTCTCTGCCTACGCCTTTCACGGTATATTACTATTATGTACGTTTATCTAAGGGCTGCTGCTGTATTTCATTGTATGCCCTTCTTTTCAGTTTTTTTTGTTATCATTTTGATGTTTTAAGGTACTTTAAACACATAACACATTAGACACCCAACATGGTGTTAAATTACATGTACGAGACGGTGAAAAAGTGCGTCTCAAACATGGATGAGAGCTATCTTGGGTTGTTTTTTTATTGCTATCTTCCTTACTCATGAATTAGAGATTTTACTCCTCCATCCTTGCAACACTCTCCAGGCTGGTCTCTTTTTGGACAAGATGCTTCCATATATTCTCAAAAGCGGACCAGCATAAACCTCCTAAACAAAATGCTACAAAGAAGAAGAGGACCCATCTAATGTTATGGGTATTAACTCTTCACTTTGGTCCTCTTCATCAATTGTTGCATGCTAATCACGAAGTATCGTCTTTAACAACTAAATTTTTAATTTAGAAGAGTCTAAGCACAAAAATACAACTAGCAAGCGTGTGCTTCTTTCTCTTTTATAAATGCTACTGCAATCTCATAATTTCAGTACACATTATAAAAGGAAAGGTCATAGTACATTTATATAGATTTATGTTGTATCCTGCTCCGCTGAATGAAAGAGCACTGAAATTGGAGCATTGTGTCAGTTGCATTGGGAAACTAATAAAAGAAAATAATGAAGTTTAGAACTAATTGTTAACTACAAATTTAGAAAGGATCTAAAAAATGATGAAGATCTTGTCTAATTAGAATTAAAGTGGGAGTAAGTTGCATCTCCTTCTCTAGCACCAATAGGCAACTTCGCGATGAAGATTTAGAAGAAACGCTTGAAATAGATGTTAAAACTCTCACATTTCCAATATTTGTAGTTTCTTTTAGCAAGAAGCATATATCTTACATGACTTTCAAGCTTAAATCTCTTAAGAGTTTTTTTCTTAGAAGATTTGGTAGAAACTCTTGGTTTTTTTCTCTCTCGCCCAGAAAAAATGTTTTTATATAGATTTTCGACAATGGCTTCCATATAGTTGTTTGGCAATGGTGTGACATTCCAATGCTTTTTTTTTTTTTCATCAAAGGATAAAAGAACAATGAATTAATTATCAATGGGAGAGATTACCCATTTGAAGCTATTAAGTATCAAAATGTTTTATTAGTTTCGTCTCGTTTGAAGATCATCATGTTATCGTTTCTTTCATGTTTATAAAATAGAGTTATTTAAAAAGAGTGATTCAAAATTTGGTCAAACCTTGTCCATCGAGAAAAGAAAGAAATCTCTCCTAAGCAATTAAGGAGAATTGCATTTTGGGATGAAATGACAAGGAAAATGATAAAGGATTTTTCCGAATTTAAGCTTATGTGATTCATATTACTTAAAAAGAGTTTGTTTTGTTTTGTTTTGTTTTTTTTTTTAGAAATCATAGTAGAAAATTAGCTAGTGTGGTTCATCATCACTAGCTGGTTTTCTCCTATGTGATTTCTACCGAAAAAAAAACTCCTCTTAATATAATAAATGATTGTTGCTTTGAATGGCCCAATGCATTTTTGGACTAATAAATAAACACTCGACAAAAAGAAGGATCCCTTTTATGATAGTCACATATATGTCTTGATCTAATTATGAAAAGTATGAATTGAATGAGTTATTGTATTATTTGTTATTGATTGTTAAGGATAACTCGATCATGATTATGCTTTGATAATGCCAATATTTGGTTTATATAGTAAAGGTTGCAAAGGCATATTGGCTTGACTTAATATAGATGAGAAATAGTGGCTTGGATGATTTCATCAGGCATGGCTAATTTGTTATTGACAGTGGTCACTTTGCTTGGTATCGCATTGATTAGGTGCTCAAAATTGTGTTAAAAAATCAAAGTATTAGAATTTTGTTAAACCTAGCTTCAGATTGAAGAGTTCATCATTTTGATTCCATCGGTGTGAACGACACTCAAATCTGAGCTTGTATGCAAAAGTTAGAGCAAGTCAAAGTTCAGATTTGAATTGCTTGCTTGGCAAGATTGGATGTTGTGGTAGGTCCTTCAACGAATGAGGAGACGCCAAGTGGCAGACTTCCATTGGACCCTACATATTGCAATCATAAGTCGCAAGTAGATTATGTTGAATAATCGGCACGAGTAGGGAAGGGTTGCGATGCGATAAATCGCAATCGCACATCGGCGAAGGGAGTGAAGTAAGACAGAATCGACCCTTGGTGAGATTAGGGATTCCGATGCGATATCATAATCACAAATTGCAATACTGCACAATCCCACATATCCAAGACCATTGGTTTTCTGTTGATCGTGACATCCTAGATGCGATAAGGTTATAGGCTCCGGTTAATACTCCCGTTGGGTCCGTGCACATTGTAACTGCAAATCGTCGTAGTGTTCACAGACCTTAAGCCTACTGATCCTTACCGGTTGCGATTTGAGTTTTGGTCGACAGATTATGGTCTGTCGCGCGTTGAAATTTTTCCCAGTTAGAGCGTTTTTGGGGCTAATTTATAGGATCATGCTGGATGTGGAGCATTTTGTAGAACAAATAGTGGGAGAACTAAGGAAGGTCATAACTTCTTCAGTTCTTATCCAATTTAGGTGCAAAAAAAGTCAATTCTAGAAGTTTTTTCCATTCTGAACTCATTGAGATAGGTTTCAGAGGCATTTGAGAATTGTAAACACACTTTCAGCCTTTGCAAAGCTCCAGCTACATTCATGAGCGTTATGAATGATGTTTTAAGATCCTTCCTTGAGTTTGTAATTGTCTATTTAGATGATATTTTGATATTCAACAAATCATAGGAAGAGCATGTAAAGCATGTGAGGAAAGTGTTGGATGTCTAAATGTGAATTTGGGAAAACTTCCTTAGTGTTTTTGTGCCACATAGTTGGAGGAGGTGCACTGAAGATTGGCCCTTCTAAAGTTTCAGTCATGGAGTTTTCTGGGAGCAACACAGTACTGGAGGAAGTTCATTGCCAATTTCTCTTCCATAGCAGCTCCACTACATGCTTTGACCAGAGTGAAGGTTGTCTTCTAGTGGGGAGGCAAACAAAAAAGGCATTCGATGCTTTAAAACAAAAGATCAATTCAACCCCAATTTTAGCATTGCCGAATTTGAAACAACGATTTGAAATACAAATAGATGTAAGCGACTACGCCATGGGTGTAGTTCTTTTACAGCATGGTAAGCCCATTTTATTTAATTCTGATATTTTTAATTGTGTCGTTATTAAATATCCTACATATGATAAAGATATTTACACATTGGTGCAAAGTTTGAAGAAATGGAAGCATTACTTAATGGGAAAAGAAACCATTATTCACGTCGATCATCAACCTTTGCAATATCTACAATCTCAAACAAAATTGCAACAACCAAGGCACTTTCGTTGGATGGGATTTTTACAGCAATTCCACTTGGTAATAAGGTACAAGAAAGGTATTTATAACAAATTTGTTGATATGCTTTCTAGACCGGTTGGTAATGTAGCCATTTTACTCAAGAATCATTCTGTTTTGCTTGAAATTTATGTTAAGAAATACACACATGATGCTAAATTTCAAGAGGTATATTCAAACTTGAGTTAAGGCCACTAGGTTAAGGAATTAGACTACCATGTACATGATAATCTGTTGTATCATTTGGGAAAACTTTGTGTTCCACAGGGAGAGAGAGTAAATGTCACAAGGGAAGTGCACACTTCTTTTACTGTTGGATATTTCGGTGTAAGTAAAATAGTGGCAAATCTTCAAAGGTATTTTTACTGGCCTCGTATGCTTGAAAGTGTGTCACATTTTATTAGAGGTTGTTCATTGTGTGCAATCAGTAAGGCTAGTAATAGGAAACTAGGATTGTACACACCACTTCGAGTGCCTTCATGTCCATAGGAGATTGTTTCTATGGATTTTGTACAAGGTCTTCCTTTATCAAAAAAAGGTCATGATTATTTGTACGTAGTTGTGGATAGATTCAACAAGATGTGCATATTAATGCCTTGTAAAAAACAAATTACAGTTGAACAAACAACTCAACTTTTCTTTCAAAATGTATGGGTTCATTTTGGATTACCTAGTTCTATTGTAAGTGATTGTGATTCCTGATTTGTTGGGAATTTTTGGTCAAATTTATGGAAATTGATGGACCTCAAGTTCAAGAAAAGTACATCCTTCCATCCATAAACAATGGTCAAACTGAAGTGGTTAACAAGACAATTATTCATTTTCTAAGAGGATATTGCATCAAACATCTTAAGTTGTGGAATGAACAGTTGCATTATATTCAACATGCTTACAACCGAGCAAAACACTCTTCTACTCTAACTTCGCCTTTTGAGGCATGTCTTGGTTATTTGCCTAAGTTGCCTTTGGATTTCATCTTTGATAAATATGTACCTG
This sequence comes from Pinus taeda, assembly GCA_000404065.3. NCBI lineage: Eukaryota > Viridiplantae > Streptophyta > Pinopsida > Pinales > Pinaceae > Pinus > Pinus taeda. Next base: position 55,770 of record APFE030158282.1, read on the forward strand.
TAGATGGACATAGCGACATAGACAGAGCAAAGAAATTCATTGAGCAAATTCAGTTGATTCACCAAACAATTCAAGAACAACTAGAAAAGAGTCAAGGCAAGGCATGATAAGCATCGTGTGGATCATCAGTTTCAAGTAGGTGATGAATTTTGGCTGTACATTAGCAAGGAAAGGCTTCAAGGTGAAGGTAAAAAGTTGAAACCAATCCGTTATGGTCCAATTAAAATTCTGGAAAAGATTGGTAATAATGCTTTCAAGCTTGATTTGCCTTGATATATGCAATTTTATTCCGTTGTTAATGTTGGAAATTTGAGATTGTATGAGCCTCATTTGATTGAATATCAAGGAGAAAGTGTTCAGATTCCATCAATTGAATATTTTTCTACATAATTTCTTGATGAGCTTCAGCAACACACCATACTTGACAGAAGAACGAGGTCATCAAAGAGGGGAAATTTTGATTATCTTCAAGTGGGTCTCAAAGGTACAAATCCATCAAAGTCCAAACAGATTCAATAAGGGAAGGTGAGGGAAAAATACCCTTATCTATTCAATAATTGAATATAATCTTTTGGGTTCCAAAAGCTTCGAGTGGGGAGGAGTGATCAGATGCTCAAAATTATGCTAAAAAATGAAAGTGTTAGAATTTTGTTAAACTTAAGTTCAAATTGAAGAGCTCATCATTATGATTCCAACAGTGTGAACGACACTCAAATCTGAGCTCGTATATAGAAGTTAGAGCAAGTCAAAGTTTAGATTTGACTTGCTTACTTGGCAGGATTGGATGACGTGGCAGGCCCTTCAATGAAAGAGGAGGTGCTAAGTGGTAGGCCACCATTGGCCCTCGCATATTGCAATTACAAGTTGCAGGTGGATTGTGTTAAATAATCAGCCCCGAGAAGTGAAGGGTTGTGATGCGATAAATCGCAATCGCACATCGATAAAGGGAGTGAAGTATGATAGAATCGGCCCCTGGCGAGATCAGAGATTGTGATGCAATATCGTAATCGAAAATTGCAATACCGCACAGTCCCACATATCCAAGACCATTGGTTTTCTGTGATTGTGATATCTCGGATGCGATAAGTTTATAGGCTCTGGTTAATAGCCCCGTCAGGTCTGTGCACATCACAATCACACATCGCCGCTGTATTCACAGACCTTAAGCCCGCCGGTCCTTGCCGATTGCGATTTGTGATTCAACCGACAAATATGGCCCACCATGTGGTGAAATTTTCGCCCAGTTAGCACAATTTTGGGGCTAATTTGTAGGATCATGCCGGATGTGGAGCATTTTGTGGGACAAATAGTGGGAGAACTAGAGAAGGTCATAAATTCTTCAATTCTTATCCAAATTAGGTGCCAAAAGAGTCAATTCTGGCATTTTTGGCTATTATGAACTCATTGAGACAAGTTTAAAAGACACTTGAGCATTGTAAACACACTTTTGTTGTAATTTGGATCATAATAGAGAGGCCCAAGCATTGGAAGTTGGACCAAGGAGACATAGCCCAGGAGGGGTGAACTTCTCATCAAATCTCTGTGTTGTGCATTGTATTTTGATGTTCTTTGTTGTTATTTTGCTATTGTTCAGCATATGTTTTATGTTAATTTGTTTATAACATTTACATAAGAAACTCTGATGGGAAACAGTTAAATAAGAAAAAATGGTGAATCCTTAAACACTTGATAAGAAAATGATAAGCATCTTGGGTTTTATTCTGAATGGGGAATTAGCACAACATTACTAATTTGATCCATTTTAGACCAGACATGACAGTATTGACAACATTGTTGAGAGGGTTTACTTTAGTGATTGTTTTGCTTATGTGGTTTAGTTGTATTATGTGATTCGGGTGTATTAAGTGATTCAGGTGTATTCAGTGATTTAGTTTTTAGTGATTCATTTATTCATTTATTTAGACTAATGAATCACTTAATGCTTTATAAGTGCTTACCAGTAGGTTGACGAACCACCTTCACAATGGAATCAATCCCTTGGTTAAAACTATTGGGCGCTTGCTATTGGTTATGAAACCACTTAGTGCTTACCAATTTTCTATTGAACCACCTAACTACTAGGTGCTTGCTGTTAGTTACAAAACCATTTAATGATTTCCATTTTGTTGTTAAACCACCTAATTATTGGGTGCTTGTTGTTGGTTGTGAAACCAATTAGTGCTTGCAAATTTGTTGTTAAACCACCTAACTATTGGGTGATTAATGTTGGTTGTGAAACTACTTAGTGCTTTCCATTTTGTTTCTAAACACCTACATAGTGGATTCAATCCTAAGAAGATGATCAGCACAAGCCTTTTGTGACTTGGGTGAAATACTTATGTTTTAAATCCAGAGAGTAAGTGAGAGAGAGTTTGTTCAGTAAAGATGAAGTTGGACTCATTACTTATGAAGACAAATGAAACATAAAGTAACCACAAAGATAAGTATCAATTTAAAGAATTTGTTGTTGAAAGTGTGGTTTAATTTGATTTAATCTTTTTATGATTAATCACATAAGAATTGTATGCTTATGATATAGGAGAGATGTTGAGCTATCTACAATAGATATAAGGTGTCGATCACAAGCAATATCAAGTAGTATCATCATGGTAATATCAGAGTGGTGCATTGGAAGCATAGTGGAACTAAATACCTTCGCTATTAGGCCATTGTGGTGACACCATAACCCTGTGATATGCATTGATCACCATGAGGTATGCTGTGAAAATTATGGTGTGTTATTAGAGTAAGCCATAGGGATTCCTTGGCTATGCGAGGAAGCCTTGAAAAGTAATTAATCCCTTGGGGATTGGGGATGTAGATGTTGACACCGAATCATCAGGATTGGGTGAATATAATGTAAATAAATAAATAAGTAATATGAACAGTCATCAAGACATGAAGTGGACAGTCTCTCCCTCATGTATATAATGCAAACCAACCTGAAGGGATAAGACATACGAATCAATTTTGCTTTGAGGAGTTACTGCCTGGCCTGACATGGTATCAGAGCTAGCTCCCAAAAATAGTTGTAACTCCCTTCTGCCTACTGCTCTATGTCCCCTCCACAATCGCTGCCACTGTCTAATGCATAATCGCTGCCACTGTCTAACGCATAATCACTGCCACTGTCTAACGCATAATCGCTGCCACTGTCTAACGCATAATCGCTGCCACTAAAAAGAAAAATTCCGTTGTAAGATTAGCCAAGCAGAAGTATGGGTTACTCAATTTCCTTAACATATCTTTGAGTGGTTAATGCCCTATTTCTCTTCTGAACAAGTTGGAAGAAGCAACAACATAACATTTGAAGGCCTTACTTTTATAATTCGCCCTTTGTTTCTCTGCGTTGAACAAATCATTCTACCCTTTGTTTCGAAACCTTGCTGGAGTTGTTGGGTCATCCTCAGATGATGGGAATTCTGTGTCTTCCGAAGAGCCGGCAAGGACTCCGAACCGATGCCAATCTTGCAGGAAGAGTGTGGGATTGGCGGGTTTCAAATGTGAGTGTGGTTATGTTTTTTGCATGGATGCTCATTTGATTACAAGGAGGCCGAACGTCTAGAGATCAAGAAATCTAATCTTGTGGTGAAAGCCAAAATTTTTTTCTGAAGATTTAGAGATCAGATGGTCCGACTTGCTATCCGACTTGCTATCACTGTATTTACGCTGGCTTGACATGGTAATGGTATTGTGAACGGTTGGCTAGCATCTTCACGCTGGTACTATTAACGCTGTTTTGGTATGCCATACATTGAACGCTGTTTTGGCATTGTAATAACGTTGTTTTGGCATTGTATTAACGTTGTTTTGGTACATTGTTCATGGTGTGTAAAATGTGATTAATGCCATACATTGCACACTGTTTTGGGACATTGGTAAGCCATGTAAAATATGTTAAATGCATATGTTAGTTGAGCCATGCGTTGAATGTACATGGTATATTGAACTGTTTTAGTACGTTGCTTATGAAGCGCTGTCCTATGATGTGAGTTGAGCCCTGATTTTGTACGTGTTTTAAAATCACCGCTGTGTATTAAATTTTTTTGAAGGGATGTATTGGGTGATCAATGTAAAAAGAAACCGATATATATCTTGAATAGTGCCGATATATATGTCTTGGGTATTGACATTTGCTGTCAAGTTGAGTTTGCTGTCCAGTCATATCAGAACTATATTTTTTTCCCATTAAGAGTAAAATTTTTGCAGCAGAAGTTTTTTGTTACAGTATGCATTCAATCATATCCATCATGGGAATAGTTCTCACTGGAAAAGAGAAATATCCTGAGTGGTCCTGGATGATAAAACACATACTCATTTTCAATGAGTTGTGGAAAGGAGTGTGTGTTGGAGACGGAGACAAAGAGCCAGAACAACCTACATCAGATAAGAAGCTCGTCATTTGGGAAAACAAGAACAACAAAGCTTATGAATTAATCACAACATCTGTAAATGAAGAGATGAGTTGCCATATTTTGCCATTTTCAACTGCTTTTGAAGCCTTACAAAAGCTAAAATAACTTTATGACTCACATTCTGCACTTGAAGTTGTTCAACTCATGATTAAACTCTTCACTCTTGAACTACAAAATAATGATCCTCTTGCTCTTGCATCTGAAGTAAAGTCTATAATGCATGATATCAAATCCACTAAGGTTGAATTAGATATTCCTCTTATTACTTTTCTCAAGGCACTTTATCCTACTTACTCCAATTATCTTGAGTTATTGCAAGCAAATGGAAATCTCAAAGATATCACCTTTGACTCTCTTGTGAAAAAGTTTGCTGAAAGAGAGAAAGCTTTTGGAAAGAAGACAACCCCTGAATCTTCTGAAGAGGCTGTGTGCCTTGCTCATAAAGAAAAGAATCTTGCTTCTTCTAGAGGAAGAGGTGGTTGAAGAGGAAGAGGAAGATATTTCAGAGGCAGGGGGGGCAGACACTCTCTAGGAGAAAAGGCAGATTTGCACTGCATACGCTGCAAAAGAAATGGATCACATGATGCATCTACATGCAAGTTACCATGGGACAAAATTGAGCAGCAAAGAAACCAACATAAAGGTAAAATTGATGATACAAAAAAAGGTAAAGCACCTGAATCCGCTCACTATGTTGTGGCACAATGTAATATTAGAGTAAATGAAGATTTATTTAATGCTTCACTTGCTTCTTGGAAAAATGATTGGTTGCTTGATTCAGGAGAAACCTGCCACATGACTCATAGAAAATA
>APFE030158282.1:61016-97052 GCA_000404065.3 Pinus taeda
GAGAAACTTGTCGTCCTTGGTCCACATCCGCCAGCAAGGTCACTCCATTCATATGTTTGATGGCAAGCTTGAGGTAAGCAAATCATATGACCACTCACTTGTCATGAGGGGAATAGAAGAAGAAAGGCTTATCAAGCTGCAAGGAACCTCTGCTCATGCACAACATTTCTCATACAATGCTCATCATGAAGAAGGTACACTTCCATCAAGTTTATTATGGCATGCTCGATTTGGACATTTGAACTATGATAGTCTCCGTCTGTTGAAGAAAAATGGTGTTGCTGGTTTGCCTACAATTCCTAGGAAACTTAAGCAATGTGATGCTTGCATTCTAGGAAAGCATAGCAAACAGTATTTTCATGATTCACACTCAAGAGCACATAGAAAACTTGAACTTATTCATTCAGATTTATGTGGTCCAATTCATGTTCCTTCTGCAAATGGAAATAAATATATCATGACATTTATTGATGACTACACCACAATGTGTTGGGTTTATTTATTGAAGAACAAATCTGATGCTTTTCAAACATTCAAGAACTTTCATAAATGGATTGAAAATGATGCACAATCTCATATTGGGTCTATTCGCACTGATAATGGAAAAGGATACACATCAAATGAATTTGAAAACTATCTTCTCCAACATGGGATCAAACATCAAACAACTGTACCTTATAATCCCCAACAGAATGGTGTAGCTAAAAGAAGGAATAGGACAATCTTAAATATGGTACGATCCATGCTCTTCTTCAAAAATGTAAAAATAATGTTTTGGGCTGATGCTGTTCTATGTGCTGCATATATAAATAATAGATGTCCATCTAATGCTAGAAACAAGACTCCATATGAAACGTGGTATGGACATGTTCCTTTGGTAAAGCATCTCAGGGTCTTTGGTTCCACCTATTATGCCTTGAAACCAAAGGTACATAGAAACAAACTCGGTGCAAGAAGTCGTAAGTGTATCTTCCTGGAGTATTCAAACACCTCCAAAGCATACCGTCTCTATGATGAAGTAAATAAAAAGTTTGTTGTATCTAGAGATGTAATTTTTCATGAATCATCCAAAATTGACAATGTTGTCGAGCGGCAACTTGATCGCTTTGATAGATTCGCAAAAGCAAAATAATTTCAAGAATTTGATAATCAGATTCCACATCTTGAAGGGGGGATTCCTATACTAGATCAACATGTAGAATCTTCTTCTGAAGAACACTCTCCCCTGCATGAAACTCCAACAAAAGATGATGCTTTAAGTGATGTGATTGATATAATTGGGAGACTTAATCTTGATTAATTACCAACTCAATCAACGGAGTAGCCTGGACCATCTGAGTAAGGTCCCCCAAAGTGGCTAACAAAGACACTTGAAAATGTTCATCCTGATGAGGTTGGAAAGACAGGAACTAGAAATTCAAACTGACAAAATGGAGGTGATGTAGATGACTTTAATTCACCTGTTGATATGGATGTTTCTTATGATCGTGAATTGGACTTGTCTATATATTTTGAACCAACTTCCTTCAAAGAAGATGCTTCTCATGATGAATGGAAAGAAGCGGTGTAAAAGGAGTATGATGCCCTCATAAAGAATGACACTTGGAAGCTGGTTGATCCTCCATTAGGAACCAAACCAATTGTTTGCAAGTGGGTCTACAAGAACAAATATAAAGCTGATGGCTCACTTGACAAGCACAAATCAAGGCTTGTGGTAAAAGGTTTTGCACAGAAGGAAGCGGTCTATTATGAGGATACTTTTGCCCCCACAACAAAATGGGCTACCATCTGGACACTCTTTGCCCTACCAGCTCAGAACGATTGGAAAGTCCATCAAATGGATGTAAAAACTGCTTTCTTGAATGGAGATCTAAAAGAGAATGTTTTTATGTCCAAACCTGAAGGATTTGCTGTGAAAGGATATGAACATAAAGTATGCAAACTTGTGAAGTCCTTGTATGGCCTCAAACAAGCACTGCGATCTTGGTATGAAAAACTAACTGAGCATCTTCTGAAACTCAATTTCAAACATTATGATCTTGATGATGCAACTTTATTTGTCAAGAAAGTTGGCAAAACAATTGTATATCTTGTGGTATATGTAGATGATATTTTAATGATAGGGAACAATGAAAGTTACATTGCATCCACAAAGAAGGAATTGGGGAAAAGTTTTGAAATGAATGATTTGGGCTATGTTCATTACTATCTTGGTATTGAAGTAACCCAACATCCGACGTCCATATTTCTTTCTCAAAAGAAATACATTGGAGATTTTTTGAACAGGTTTGGCATGACAGAATGCAATCCTCTTACTACTCCAATGGAGCAAAACTTAAAGCTCACAACTATTGAAGGAAAAGAATTTGAGGATGCAACAAAGTATAGACAGCTTGTAGGAAGTCTCAACTACTTAACTACTACCAGACCAGACATTTTGTTTGCTGTTGGAATTCTCTCTAGGTTTATGCAAAAGCCTTGTGAGGGACATTGGTCTACTGCAAAAAGAGTTCTAAGGTACTTGAAGGGAACTCAAGACTTTGGAATCAAGTATACGCAGGTGGACGACTTGAGCTTGATTGGATACTCTGATTCAGACTTCGATGGAGACAAAGAAACTGGGGTATCTACTTCAGGATATGCTAAGAGTCTTGGATCAGGAGTTGTCTCCTGGAGATCACGCAAACAATTAGTTCCAACAGATTCCACAACAGAAGTAGAATACATGGCAACAGCTGAAGCAACAAAAGAAATTGTGTGGCTTAGGAAAATTCTTGAAGATTTGTAGGTAAAACAAGTACAACCAACTCCATGCATGATTGACAATACCTCTGCAATAAAGTTGGCCAAGAACCCAAAGTTCCATGATCGAACGAAGCACATCAATACTAAATATCATCTGATTCGACATCATGTTAAGGCCAAAACAATCCATCTGCATCATTGTTCCACTAATAAGCAAATTGCAGACATCTTCACCAAAGCACTTGGAAGGGAAAAGCTTGAATGATTCAGAATGATGCTTGGACTCACCAACATCGCTTCAGATTAAGGGGGGGAATGTTGACACCTAATCATTAGGATTGGGTGAATATAATGTAAATAAATAAATAAGTAATATGAACAGTCATCGGGAGATGAAGTGAACAGTCTCTCCTTCATGTATATAATGAAGACCAACTTGAAGGAATAAGATATACGAATCAATTTTGCTTTGAGGAGTTACTACCTGGCCTGATAGTAGAAAAGGGGACACCTAAACTTGGAAGGTGTGTGACTACAATGTAGAGGAAACATAAGTAAATTGGCTTAAAGGATTTATGTGCATACCCATTGGGATCACAACTGCATTGGGGGTGTCACAGAAAGTAATGAGTTGAAAATTTTCCCTATGGAAGCCTTGAAGAAAATGGATGACATGGTTGGACATGACAATTTAGGAAATAGGAAAATGTCATTGTAAAGAGTTGTAGCTATAAGGCTCAATTATTTTTTCTTTTCTCTATTATAGGATACTGAGGACAATGTTCCTTTACAACGGTGGGGTTTGTAAAATCCCCCTATTCTACCCTATTCCTTGTAATAATAATTGTGATTTTATAAAGAACCATGATTGGATGAACCCCAATTAAACATCTGACAATTATTATTTAAAATTAATTAATTGAAACAACCAAGCAAGGGACAACCTTACAGACTCTTGGTATGAGGGAAGCTTGCTTACTCACCTATTTTAAAATCCATGACCCATACCTTGTCGAAATTAATGCCAAAATTATTTTCAAAACTTGAGAAGCAAACACCTAATGAAATTTTAGTGTAATATGATTGGAGAATAATTGGGCTATTTCGAGTCTTTAAGAGATTAGATTGGGGCGGTGGAAGTAGGGGGCAGTGCCCATTCCTTTTCCCATGTCATAGATCGAGGAGATAGTGGTTAGTGATGACCCTTCAACAAAGTCGAGTATGATGCAAGTGGTGCCTCAAGGAAAGTGCATTGAATATCTAATTTGACCTCTCCCAAATACATGAATGGATGCAAATTATCTATTTATACACAGAATAGAAGTGAAGTTGGGGTTCGTCTACTTGATTAAAATTTATTCACTCAATAATTCACTAGTTAAAATCTTAGTGGAGTGTGGACATTCATATCTCCTCGAGGACTAAATATTGTGTGGATTTTTGGGGCATATTGAACACTTAGTTCTCGCTAAACAATTAAATGCACAACTAAGTGCTTTCTTGTTGTTGTTAAACCACTTAGTGCTTGCCTCTGACTATTAACCACACAACAAAGTGCTTTCCCGTTGTTGTTAAACCACTTAGTGCTTGCCTTTGACTATTAAACACACAACTAAGTGCTTTCCCGTTGTTGTTAAACCACTTAGTGCTTGCCTTTGTCGATGAACCACTAAGTGCTTTCCCATTGGATGTTAAACCACCCTCGTAGTGGGTTTAATCCTTCAAAATTAAGTAATACACATATTACTTGAATTTGGGTAAAGCCTTGTGTTTTGAAGTAAGAGATTAGGTGAGTCACTGGGATGCTTACTACTAGACAATAGTTGATTGAACCACTTGACTCCATCTCCTTAGTGTTTGACTAAATCCATTGGTGTAAAATTCCCCCTATGTAAGCATCCCCTTAGACTCTGGATCTAGATTAGTTGTGGTTAGTTGTAAGATAGATCACAATGTAGCTCTCCCATGGTTGGATGGAGAGTGGAAGTCCCTCCTTTAATTGCTATCTATTTAAAGTTATTCATATAAGTATAATAACTCGTATCAATATGTATGTGATATATATATATATTATTATATATATATATATATATATATAATATATATTATATATATATAATAATATATTATATATAAATATTTATATATATATATATATATATATATATATATATACGTTTTGTAGGAAAATGACATCAAGGAAGGTCTTTGTGAATCTTTTTGGAGCAAATACAACAATTATATCATCTAAAGTTGTAGGTGGACCCTCAAAGAATACTATTGAACAAAACAAACCTGGGCCAACTAGTAAATATCTAGCAATTAGCTCCTAAAAGGAAAAGAAGATGATTTCATATTGGATGAAATCACAAGAAGTAAAGTGCACAAAATTTGCATGGTATGTGAAAGATAGAGAAGGTAAAGAAGATCTGCAGATATATCTATATGCTAGTATGATTTACGATGGTGGAAGTTATGAAGTGCTCGGAAAAGTACTAGACATATGTTTGGTGCCGAATACATAAGTTGTTTATGCACTTACAAAACTGTCCAAGTCACATGAGAATATTAGATATCATTTTGCATTTTTGTTGTATGACACAGAGGAAGATTCTACAGAGATATGTAAACAAACCGTAAGAGACATTGTATAAAACAACGTAAGTTTGCTTATTTATATTTATGTGTTTTGTGTTATTGTAACTGTATCATTATATTTTTTATAACTTACTTATTATTGACATATTATATTTTGTTTGATATAATTTTGTTGATGATTTTTCAATTATGTTGGGGGGAGTTTCTTTTATAGAGCGAGATATTATGAATGTGGTCAACAGTTTCTCAGAGTCAGAAGAAGATACAAGAAAGAAGAAAAAATAATTACTTCATGATGCTACAAGACTACATACTGGGGATCAACAAAGAATGCTTATAGTGGATCAAAGCTAGACATGTTACTTTTGAAGATGAGGAAGTTGAAGCTGAAGAATATGTTTCCATTACTGAGAACGATATTAGAACTAATGTTGGAAATGAGAAGATCTATAAAAGACCAAAAATAAAAATGCTTTGGAATGTCTCCCTTCCAGTTAATGATGAGGATATTTCTTATGTAGAAGAAAATATGATAATTAACAGGAGGAAGAAATTAAAAGTTGGTCATTCTAAAAAAAATCATGGGTGGTAGTGAAGATCCTAATGAAAGCTCAAAAGGAAGCAGGGAAATCATTACACCAAGTGTTGATTTAGAGGATGGCATTATTAAAAAAAAACAAAATGCTATTCAAAATCGATTGATGAAGACAAGCTTAATTGAGGGCAATCATACATTTGAACTTAATGCCAGCCAAATCTATATGCCAAATGAAGGACAATATAAATATCAAATTAGAAATCCACACCACCGTTCACAACTTGAATAATTGATTATGTACAATCCATATGCACATGTGGTTGATTATTTTCTTCTTGTTGATCCACTTTTATTTCCCAACAAAGAGACATTTGATAAGTAAATATGTTTTGAATACAAATATTATGTCATCCAGGGGAACCATTATGTAGAAGATAAAAGACAATTGATGGAGGAATATCCCGATAAACTGCATTTTGAAACAATGAAATGTGTCATTTATGCTAGTTTAATAGATATATAAGCAAACTTAATGGCATGAGATCATAATACAAATAATTAGTATAGGATGTTTATGGATTTCATCCAAAGGGTTAGATTTATTCATAGTGAGTTTGAAGAAAAATGTGGTGGGGATAAGAGAAAGGTTAGTCTGGCCTTTCATAAGGAATGTTGTATGGAAATAGGTTATCAAATTGAGGAAAAAATCAATTCCAAAGGCGGAAAAATAAATTTAGAAATATTCAGAGGTATGGATAACATTTTCCAGTTTACATTTTGATTCGAAGAGATATGGGAATTGATTAATGAGGTTTTCGACATGTGGGAGAGCATTGCCATAGAAAAGCAGAAGGACAAAAGGTCTAAACCATTGATATGTACCAGTTGTAAATCAGGTCTTGAAATCAAGCTCCTCCCAAAAGATATGACTATCACACCTTAGAGAACAATGCAAGGAGTGAAGGATGAAAAACTTGTCAAAAAAATATTATCTTGTGTGAAGTCAGGTGAATTATCATTGGACAAAATGTGCGAGGAATTTCAAAAGTAAGTTTGTTGAATTATTTTTACTTATTTTTGGATTATAATTTTCTTTTAAATATAACATATTGTTGTTGGTAGTATTGTTATACATATCACTATATTAACATTTTTTACTTTATTTATATAATCACAAGGTTTATATGAGAATACAAGAACAAATGGTTAAATTCTTGAATGAAGATAGTTGGGATGATGTTGTATGAAACTACCTAGATTCAAGTTCTACATCAACATTAAAAGATTTTTATATTGCATTTAAATGTATGTTGATTTATACATTCATTTTTATTCATATGTATACTAGATTTTTTAACAAATTATTATATCTATATAATATATATATATATATTATAGATATATAATATATATATAATATATATTTGTTTATTTCATTAAAGATGTAGAAGAAGGATGCAAATGGAGTATACGTTAGTTTAAAAACCTTCATTGAAAAAATTAAGATAGAAATGCTAAGAAAGAAGTGTCTTAGGAATGTTGAACTTGATCCTAGTCTTACTCATTTAATTTGAAATGGGATCTAGACTATCCAATATCAAATACTACAAGGTGATTCTGAAGGCATTGCAAAATCCATACCTAAAAGGGATTATTTCGTATTTATTGCAGATACTCCTCATGGTTTCAATATCCCAAACATTGAATATGATAGTGACCCTTATAATTATCAAGATTTTAGTAAAGTGGTTGCAAGCTTTCTAGAAGTAACAACATCACCATTTTGGAGATTTGTGACATTTCATTCAGACACACAATTTGCAATGTTATTAGCAAGTTTCAAGGGAAAAGAAAACTCAATGATGCAACTTACATGGTAAGACATTGAAATTGTATGTTTGAGTAATGTTAAAATAATCATTTATGCACAAGTTAATTGAACTTTTACTATTTCATGTTACAGGCAAAAGTCATTGTCTTATTGGTTGCGAAGATTAACCAATTATAAGAGATTGTGAGTTCGTTCATGTTGAATGTTGGAAAAAATATGATAATTATAAGCCTATGCTTTTGAATCGGCTAGATGAAAAGTGTCATAACCAAGTACTGGTTCATGATGTTGTTATAAAAAAAGTAACATATGAAGATAAAGAAGTAAAATGAGAGATAGTTAAGATTTATCAAAAACCACAATCATTGATTAACTATCTTATAGATTTATGTTCAAATGAAGGAGATTGGTTTTTGGGTTTATTCTCACGCGCATGCAAGTTTTATTATATAAAAATTGAAATTCAATATATATTTTTTAATTTAAGTGTTCATACTAATTTACTTGATTATTTCTTTTGTACTTGATGATTAGGTACAACACTAGCATATTGCCTACAAAAAGGAACAAATTGCATTGCTATTGAAAAAGGCTCAATACAATGCAAATTTATTCAACAAAGAATTAACACTCTTCAATTTCTTCTAGATCCAATGCAAGAAGTTTGTTTGAGGAAAGAGGATTTTAATGAATCACATGTGGAAAAAGGCAAAGGAACCTCACCCACCATTAAATTGAATGATTGGAAAGGGATACTTTGGGAGATTTGCAAACAACGAAGATCCATTCGAAGAGGAAAATGACCAACTGAAGCACAAAATACTATGGAAGAAGACAATAATGAAACTCTAGAAGATGAGAACATTAATTATATGATATTATTGATTAAATTTAAGTTATTCTTGCAGATCAAGCTCATTTTTAGAGCTTTTAATTAATTATACTTATAATGTTTTGACTTTGAGATTTTATGAGAAGAACAAGTATTTAGTTATTGTTGTTATATGTTTAATATTTGTAGTATGTGATTTTCACTTTAATTTTTATGCGAATCATTATTATTTTTTAAATTGTGATTATTATTATTATTTGAGATAAAATTCATAAAAATTTCTATTTTCTAAACTTTTCTCGTTAAATATTTTCCATAAAATTCGTTTATTTGACATGTCATTTTTAGCAAAAAAGTCTCAAAATGTGTATTTTTTTGTTATATCTACATTCAAAATGTGTATTTTTATGTCAAATGTTAAAAAATATTGCTTATTTAGTGACAATTATTTGATGTGCATTGAAATATTGATTAACAATAGATAAATAAATAGAAGATCAGAACTTTAAAATACCAACATTTTTTTAACTATGCAAAAGAATGAAGATATCACTAAGAAAAAAAATGAAAAGAAAAAAAAGCACACAAACCTGAAAAACACTTAAAAATAAATATCTAAGGGAAGAAGAAGAAGGCGACTACTTCAAAAGTTGTTAAATTTAAAAAAACAATTATCCACACTTAATATATTAGAAAATTTAAAGTGTAAAAAAATAGGTCTTCTAAAAATGGGGCTGACGCTTCATCAACACTTTTCAAAATTACCATGAAAATCACTAACATTTTAAAAATAATGTTTATACTTGACACAGGAAAATTTAAAGTATTAAAAATATGTTTTAAAAAAAACGTATTTTGAATCAACACTTTTCAAAATCGGATGATTTTTTTGCTACCTCAAAAAAACGGGTACTTGGTATAGTTCTCATTTGATAGTTTGTATTGTTGGGGAAAATATGTGCAAAAAGGATTCTAACCCTGTGTCCCAACATGGCCCAACATCTGCTCTTAAGGAGTGGGTGCACCAGAATCTGTCTTAGGATACAATGTTGCATTTTTGCTCAAAACGATTCTTTGTTGTGCTCTTTAAAAATTTAGAGGATCAACAATATGTTTTTAATTAGGGAACCCTAGTTTTTGGACTACTTTGGCCTCTCTTTTCAACCATAGTTTCCTGCATATAATCCTCTTTCCATGACAACTCTAGCAAACCCATTTTGGGTAAGGTCCCTAACCTGCCCATTCATTTGTCACATCCAAATATCTTGGAATATGTGGGAAACCTAATAAGGTTCTACATCAAATTATATACTAAAAGACTTACAAAAGGAATTATCACATTTATTCTCATATGTGTCGAAGTGGACCTCAGTAAAAGATTTCCAGATAAAATCCTTCTCGAATGGTGGGGTAGGGTTTCTTCACAACTAGTGGATTAAACAAAACAACCAACTTAACAATAACTTTAACCTCAAAAGAAGAACTCTAGCCCAAAAAGCCCCTATATGAAAAACACCCTGAAAATGAAAAGTGTTCATGATGCATCGACATGTTTTTTTTATCAAGTTAAAATTCAATTTTTTTAGCAATAACATTAAAAACCAATTTTTTTGCACAATACATGAAAAACACCACAAAATCGAAAACTATTGATGTTGCATCAATGTTTTTTTTGTTAAAATTCCAACATTTTTAGCAATGAAATTAAAAAAAAGATCATAACTCCAAAAAAACATTAAAATACGAATAGTTTTCGATGATAGTGTTAAATATAAAATACCACAACACAAAAAACCTAAAGAAATCCAACAATTTCCATCTATGACGTTAAAGATAAATATTATGATTCGAAAAACTTTAAAATTGAGACATTTTTCAACCTTGGCATTAAAGACAAAATATCACGACTCTAAAAAACCTTAAAATTTCAACATTTTCCAACCATGGAATTAAAATCAAATATCATGACCAAAGGAAAAATTTTAAAATGAATACGTAAATCAAAGAGTCATTGTACCAACTGTATTTTTTTTAAATGGTAAAAATTTAGCTCTTTTAAAATCTTATGCTAAGACAACTTGACACATTACAAAGAAAAATTAAAAATCGACCATCAAATTGACACACATTAGGGGTAACCTTGACTCATTGCAGTGAAGGCTTAAAAATCAACCATGAAATTGACGCACAATGGGGGTAGACTTGATCAATTGCAATGAAAACTTTAAGATCAACTATATCAAATTGACAAATAGTGGATTCAAGTTACTAGTCAATCATCGACACAACCCCTGAAGCAAAAAGAAAAGAAAAATAGATAAAATAATATGAATGAAAAATGTAAAAAAATTTAAAATGATCCAGAAAATAAAAAATAAAAGATTCAAAATAATAAAAAATTATTAAAAAATAAAACAGAAAAAAAAACAAATAAAATTAAAAAAAACCCAAAAACTAAAATAGAAAAAAATTAAATAATTAAAAAAAACCATAATATATTATATATAACAATTTTAAAATTTTAAAAAATATTGAGTATAAAATATGACAAAAGCATATATATTTAAAAAATGGTTAAAATAAAACTTAAAAAAGAAAAGAAAGAAATAACATCCCAAAAGAAATTAGGTCATGGGGTTCCATTTTTTTCCTAATATATATGTTTTGTATGGTGTTTTTTTTTCAAATAATTTATTTAATTTATTTTAATTTAATTTTCAATTTTTTAGTAATATGTTTTTTGTTTTTTATTTTTGCTTAATTTTTTCTTAAAAATAGTTTATTTGACATGTTATTTTTAGCGAAAAGGTCTAAAATGTGTATTTTTTAATTATATTATATGCAAAAAGTGTATTTTTCTGTTAAGTGTTTAAAAATATTATTTTTTCAGTGACAATTATTTTATGTGTATTAAAGTATTAATTAACGATATATAAATATATGAAAAAATCATTAATTTCAAAATATTAATTTTATTATGTTTTAAAACTTTGCAAAAAGAATATTTTCACTAAAAAAAATATTTGGAAGAAAAAAAATACAAACTTGAAAAACCCTTTAAAAACGAACATCTCGAGAAGAAGAGAAGGAGAAGACAACTTGAAAAATGGCTAAATAAACAACATTTAAAAAAAATGTGCATACCTATGACATAAGAAAATTTAAAGTGTCAAAAATATGCACCCGAAAAAGCAAAAAACAAAAGAAAAAAAGAAGTTGATTCTACATCAACACTTTTTCAAAATCAAAATGAAAATCACCAAAATTTAAATTATTTTATGCATACTCAATAACTAAGAAAATTTAAAGTATCAAATTTAAGCCAAAAATAAAAGGATTGATGTTGCATCAACATTTTTCAAAATCGACTTAAAAATCATAACATAAAAAACTAAAATATCCATAATTAATACATATGAAAAAAAGGTTGATGTTGCATCAACACTTTTCAAAATCGGCATGAAAATCATGATTTTATGCGACCTCTAAAAAATGAGAACTTGGTATAGTTCTCATTAAGTTGGTAAAATTTTTATTATGAAAACACTGCTTTCCACTAAGGACTTGTCAACAACCTAGTCATCTTCAGAATTCCTGCCCCTTTTCGGAAGGGCCCTATACCCCCATTAGATGCTAAGAAAACTAACCGTGGATGGCAAGATCCAAAGGGAAAAAAAAGATTCAATATTATTGCGGCTCACAAGCAGGACGACACATAACAATGTAAGTGACATATTTCCAAATCAACATCTTCAAACTCAACTTAGGTTCATGTAGAGCCATCTCAACTCATAACAAAGGAAGCTCATCCTTCCACTGAAAAATAAAAAGACTTGGTCATAATTTTAGCTTTGTCAATGAGTGGGAAAAAACGTAGCCATGAATCATATCACTTAGATAACGAAAAGGAAACAATAAATATGCCAGATGCTTCAGTAATAGAAACGAATCAAGGAAATGTTATCATTGTCTCATCTACATCTTCTCTTGGTAATTCCTTTGAATTGATAGAAAACTGTAAGAGAAAAGGAAAGAAGGAAAAAACCCATGAACAATCCTAGGAGCTAAGACACAGAAGATTGTAAATGTATCGTTTTGTATTGTGCTTACCAGTGTTGGATGGAATGATTTAATTTGATATTTTTAGGTAATATAAATCAATTTACAAAAAAAACAATAATTTAAAATAAATTTGAAACAAAGAATATTTATAAATTTATTCTAGTTTGAATGTCTAATTGGAGGGGGGGTATGTACTAGGGTTTTTTTCAAAGGTCTTAACCTTCATGCAATAGCCAATTTTTTTTTTATTTTTTTTATTTTTATTTATTTTTTATTTATTTATTATTTTTATTATTTTTTTATTTATTTTATTTTTTTTATTATTATTTTTATTATTTTTTTATTTTTTTCGGTGTTTGGATTAGGGATATAGGTGGTAAATTTCACTATGGCTAGTTGTCTAAGGTTCAAGGTCTTTTATGAAACATATTGACGACAATATCTATGTGTGTGAGGTTCATTATCACTTCTCTTTTAGGGATTTCCTCCTTCTGGATTTTGGCACCAGCAACATCATGGCATACTAATAACCATATATTTCCTTTCCGACTATTGGGTTCCTTTCTATCCCTTTGGCGATATTCAAGACATGTTCCCATTTATGGATCAGTGATAACATGAGGTTCCTTTGTTAGCATTTAAGGGATGGAAAATCTCGATTTGGTGTATTACGAACTTGAAAGCCCATATTCGACAAGTATTTTCACAGCAACTGAAGAAGGAAAAATACCTATAGATCGTCTGATTTCTCCATTCCTACATCTTTCGTGGTAAACACCTTGAATTCACCCTAAAATACCAAGGTTAATGATGTTCTAAAGGGTTCACATCCCTCCTTTGAAAAATATGGGAAGAAAGGTAGCAAGACTATGTTTGTCTCTTATTTTGAGTGAAAATAGGTTAACAAAAAACCATTGAAATCCCATAAATCTACTCCTATAACATTTGGTGAGGATATATGACTCAAGGAATTCCCCACTCTATTGGAAAGAGACATCATTGGAATATTTGCAGGGAACTCACCAAGCCCACAATCACTGTCGATTTGGGTAAAAATCAAATTTAGAGCAATTTCTTGGGTATTTTCTAGAATTACATGTCATCGTTTAGGGATGGTATTTTGCAATTATGCGGTCTTGTCGTGGTACTCAACAACCCCCCATTATATCTAGACTTAGGAGAAAGAATAATGTGGACACTTTAAATTTTTTAGGATAGAATCCCTCCTTGTTTAGATAAAATAGGATAAGTTTTATATTCACTCTTTTATTTTTGAATAAAACAAGAAAGGCTATGAAAATGGCATAAAACCTTTTAGGAATCCTTTTGTAGTTTTAGGAGATAAATTACAAGTCTCACAAATACCAAAATCATCAAAAATAAATAAAAAATATCATAAAATGATTGGTCTTATTAAAACCTACGTGTAGTATCGGGGGTTTCAAAGAATAGTAAAGCAACGAAAAGCTGATTGCGAAAAGGTCATAAGCAAAATAGCGAATGACCAAAATACAAAATAGCAAAAGGCCGAAATGCGAAATGTTGAAAACCAATATCTTAATTTTTCAAAAGATGATATCACGTTCCGCCAATTGACGGATGTCGATATCGCATTTTGTTAAAACTCCAGTATTTCGCTAATATAGATCACGCACCTATATGTTTTTCGAGAATCGCAGATCGCTAAGTTATGTTAATATTATCTGATACCAATCGTCGATAAAATATTTTTCAATATAATGACAAGTGTCAGTGTCACGTGAACAAACCTTTGAAAATTACTCTGCGTAGTTTTAACTTCGAGGTTTTTTGATGATTTGTAATATTTTTGAGGTAATGTGAAAGGATTTTCCATAAAACTTGCATTGAATTTATATGACTCTCTGCGTCTTTTGAAACTCTTGCTGCTTATCTTGGTCTGTTTATTTATAGGTAAATTCTAATAAAGAGAAGTTAAAGGATATGTCAAGAATAATCAAGGTGAGAAGGAAGTTTGTAATACAGCAAGAACCAATCTTTCCACCTAAAGGAGTGTCCGATATGTCTCCATTGTTTACAGATACTACATGCACTCCAAATGCAGGTTTGCCTCTTGACAAGAAAATAAAAACTATTCGAGGATGAAATTTTGAGAATAATTGTGAAACAAGCTGCTACTACTGATGATTCTCCTCCAAGTAATAGCGACACATGGAATGATGTGGCCAATTCATCTCTTCACAAAATTGTTTCCCTCCCCAAAATTCTACCATATACAGATATGGTAAGATGGGTTGTTGACCATATGGACATTACAGACAGAACGTTTATAACTGTGAAGAAGACAGGTATTGGGTCTTTTAAAGCTGAGGATTTAAGGAAAATACATCATTTACATGTACCTTAGAAGAAATATGATACCCAATTTGTCCAAAAATTCATGCGAGAGAATCCAAACCCTGCAGAGATGATCAGATAATGGAGAAGGGACCCAAACAAACACAAGTGAGAGGACAGGGGTATGTATTCATTAGCCTCTATTGTTGGCCCTTTCTCGCATATTGTTGCTATGTCATGTCGCCTATATGGCTATCCAAATACACAAAAAATCTCTAAAGAATGGGTACCATTAATAGAAGCCTCTGCTAATGGCCACAAAAATTCTATAAAGAATGGGTGTCGTTGATGTAAGCCTCTGCTAATGGCTATATCATGGATTGGGTGACTATTTTATCCAACAATTTGACCTCTCAAATGCACAATTACAAACATAAGCACAATGTTCTTGAAAGAATGACTCCTACTTTCTTTTTGAGTGCCTATGTCATGAACGCGATTCATTATTATTATGATTTTCCAACTCTTGGATGGAAATGGATAGACTAATTTCCTTGCCCAATATCTATATATATCGATATCCTTTGGGAAACCAAATACCATGCTCACTTCTACAAAATTTGTCATGAGGTCATGTTCCCTATCCACCAAGAGGTATTTGGGAGAGCCCCTAGACTTATTGAAGAAGGCAATAAATACTTAAAACCTATAGGAAGCGGTTTAGGGAAGAAGCATTTACTTACATTTGGGTTTTGGTAGCCTTTCCCATCCTCATGTTTTTCCCCTTTTTGTCCCAGATAAATTGAAGGCCAAGGAAGTCACTTATCTATGTATTAGAGACTTTCAACCATACCTTATTTGAAATTGAACAATCAAAATCCTTTAGTTTTCCAAGCATACCAAATATGCCATATGACCCTAATGGTGTAGCGAAAGATGTTACAACACAGGATAACCTCAAACCATTTTAAAGTGAGCCTGACAAGTTTGATGATTTGTTTGAAATGGTTCCAGAGGATTATATGGTAGAAAAATTGGTAGCATATCATCTAATTCCTGAAGATTTGATTAGATTCAATCAATATTAGCAAAGAATATCCCATTTGCTAGAATCCATGTTAAAACAATTTGGACAAAACTCAAAAGTTTCAAATGCATCAACTTCCTCTTCAAAAGCTCCAATTATTTGCCAAGTCTTCGAAACAACTACTATAGTCGTTGAGAAAACAAGCAAAATTAAAGATGAGAACACATTGGATGAAGTATGGGAGGAGTTCAATCATGTTTTGACAATAGAAGAAAATCAGGTTACAGGTATCTTAGCTGATACACAAGCATAACAGGTTAGAGTCAGCAGATAGACAAAACAGGTTCCATAAACTACAAGGGAAACCTCGTTTACTATTAAGGCTTCTCAAGGGAATACTATTCCTAAAAATCCTAAGAAGAACATTAATGCTAAGATTGTCAATCAATCAGTTGTTGCCGATGATATGGAAATAATTCCTGCATTCCCTACTATCTAGATAGTCCTCAAGATTGAAGAAATCCCACCTTTGGACGTATTTTACTGTCCAAAGCATAAAGAAGTTATGAGCAGGTCAAGGAAGAAAAGAAAGTTAGAGCAATCGAAAGTGCTAGTTATAAATGAGACTCCTTTTCAAGTTCTTTGGAAAGGAGCTCAAATAACCCCTGATGAGGAATTGAACAGATTATCTCAGTTCGCAGGAGCTTACACTAGTGCTACCATTGATAAAGCTGTAGAAATACAACTGCTAATGAAATAAAAAGATCAAAGGATTTTTCAATTAGAACAAACCTTCTAGATTGAAAAGCAAGCGATTGAGCAATAATGGCAAGCAAATATTACCAAGTTACAGAAAAGTTTTAATGATTTAAAGCTACAATTTGAATCTGAAGTGAAAGGCAAGGATGAACAAATACTGCAATTTAAACAAAGGATAAACTAGCTGAGGGAAAATCCAGAGATAAATGAAGTTTACAAGGAGGAATCAAAACTGGAAATACTTCTAACAAAGCAACAAGTTATCTTCTGTCACAAACTGGCTTTAATTCATGACTTTTCAAAGACCAATGATTCTTTAGTAAACCAACTATCCGATTTGAGGACGTTTTATGAAAATATTGACAAGAAAAATTATGAGTATATAGATTGGCAAGACAGTGCTCAGAGAAGATCACCTAATCTTCCTCGAATTGAAGAATCACAAAAGGATATCATTATGGGTGACTGGGAAATTAAAATGAAATGGGTAGAAATGGCTATTATTAGAGCCAAAAATGTTGCCTCAAATTTCACTGAAAACATTACAAATACCTTATTGCAAGCCAGTCCAATTAAAGAATTCCCAAAAGGCACCTTTCCAGATGTCAAATATTTAAAACAATCTTGGTAGGAAACATATAAAAAGAGGGTTCAAGACATTCATAGTTTATCACAAGGAAACCTTGAAAGTTATTGGCATTTTTCTAGTGAAGCCTCATAGTCAGTGGCTTGTGCCGAGGTGTCTCTCGAATGAAATAATACAATTTCTTCTAGTGCTTAGTGGTGTAGTGTGATTATGGGACAAATGCACATGCAACTGTACACATCCCCCCCAGTTGAAGCTGCTCACAGACATATATAATCTCATAGAGCAGATGAAGAATCAATCTGGAGCAAAGTCATGAGTTCTTGTTACAACAAATCACTAATTTAGCTGTCCTTTATCTTAGCTTAGTTTGTTGAAGCTTTTTTGAAGACTTTTATTTTAAGTTTACTATTTTTATATTATTAATAGGTTACTTAAACCCCTTTCATACATTTAGAAAAGGGTCCCGAATTTTGAGAAGACAACTTTGAACTTGCACTATTGTTTGATCCAAAGTTATTTAAATGAGAAACTAAGCCTGGAAGCTATGTTTTTCATAAGCATAGCACTAATGCATCGGGTAATATTATATTTATGTATTACTGAATTAGATAGTGAATCTCTTATGCATTATTTCATTATATAAATGCTTTGAAAACAATCAGTCATTATCACTATAGATGTGCATAATTGAATGATTTGGGATTATGTATGAGATAACAAGATATTTTATGTGATTGAGTTTTAACTAACTAAATTAATTAACTATTTAATTAATTTAGTTGATCATATATGCTTTCTTTTCATCAAGTATTCAATGATCTATATTGTTAGATACTTTGTGAAATCTTTCTTCGAATCACATACAAAGATGTATTATCCCGAGAAATAAGTATAATAAGTTTATTTAGTAATTTTATCATTAGATATAAAATCATTTCATCAATTTTCATTCTGTTACTATATTAAATCTCATTAAAATGGGAAACTAGTCCCTTTATACTTAGTAAGACCCACCAATTTCAACGGAAACGAAGTTGGTTTAAGCTCCCCACTGGGTGGTGTTCCCCGATTTTGAGGTAGTGAAGTTCTAGCCAACATTTTTGGCACTAGAAGGAGGCCCCCCTACTATGAATGGGAATAAATTCTAATCTCAAACCAAAAGGTCATCTGAAGAGTCATTTGCCCTCAAAATCTCCCCTGACTTCCAAATCTCGCTCGAAATATCCTACCCCTAGACCAGAAGTTGTAATCAAGAAAATCCTCAACATTCTGATTTATCTAAAGGTACCGTATCATCATCTTTTCCCACTTCATATATTTTGACTTTTTCTCAAAGTGAGAAATTTAGGTTCACTCCATTTGAGTTTCCCTTACCTTCTCACTGAAGAAAAACCCAAAGGTCTAAAGTTCAATCATCCACTAGTGAGATTTTGTCTTCATTTTCACCAAAAACACCTTTATTTCATTCTGCCTCATTAGCTTCTTGTCATCCAACCAATTCATTCATCCCTATCACCCATTCCCAACCCATAGGTGCTAGTTCAAGTAGTACTATCACATGGTCTACTTATTCTACACAGTCAACCTCTTCTACTACTATAATTTCTTCTATTAAAATTCCCATTATGGCAAGTAGGCAAAAAAACCCACTAGCAGTTAGACCATGGACTAGTCCTGGAGCTGTTCAAATGGCAACACCAACCCATCCTCTAGCTAAGCATACTGAAAGATGGTTACCAAATTTCAATCCTGACGATGGACTTCCTACTAAAGAACATATCCATAATTTTATGCTTGCCATTAATCTCAATGGAGTAGTAGAAGAAGATTGTTTAGTGAGATTATTCCCATATACCCTTGAAGGATCTGCAAGTTCGTGGTACTTCTCATTACCACCAGCATCTATCACTAGTTGGGATATATTTGAAGAAAAAATTTTGACCAAATTTTGTTATGATCGCACAACTTCTACTCTTATCAATGATATATCCAATCTTAAAGCCAACCCCAATGAGAAAATCAAAGATTTCAATTCTAGGTTTAATAAATTATTAAATAAAATTCCAGATACCTCTAAACTTGGTGTTGATGTTCAAATTGAGTGGTATATTTATACTCTTCCTTCTAATATCGCAATTTGTTTAGATAGGGCTAATAGAGCCACCTTAGTTGATAATATGAAAGAGTCAATAGATGTAGAAAAAAAGATTCTTGCTTTAGAAAAGAAAACTGCTCAAGAAGAGAGAAAATCTAAGAAAGTGACTTTCAAAGAGGAACCAAAGAAGAAAACTCCTTAATATCCTTTTGATATCGAAGGATTAAAAAATGCTCTTAAATCTATGTCAAATGACATGGTAGATATATTAAGATAGGTAGTTGAGTATTCTAAAAAACCTTTCCAATCTTTTGGGAGATCCCAGACAACAAACCCTCAACCTCCTTATGTCATATCAAATGCTGAATCTGATCAAGAGGAGGAAGAGGAAGAAACGACATTATCTGCCAATGAATTCCAAGGATTAGAAGAGATGGTCAAAGCACATGGATTATGGGATTTCATACTCACTACATGGGAAAATAAGGAGGAAGAAGAAGCCTTACCTGTAGAGACTAGGAGTAAAAAATCCATTGATTCACCTTCTTCAAGTGCAAAAAAAAGACCAGTTACTCCTATCAATAAGGATAAAACCACAACGAAGAAATCTACTGAATCCATCCCATCCTCTTCGAATTCTCCTTCTACATCAAAAGATCTTATTGTTTCTGATGAAGATATAGAGTATAATATTGTGGAAGATATGAAGAAATTAAAAGCTAATATTTCCATGTATGAGGTAAGCAAGATTAAGCAGCAACAAAAGTTTTTGCTCAAAGAATTAAATGTTGTCCTTACATCTCCTTTTCCAACTGCAAAATCCTCATTAGGAAAAGGAAAGCCCCCAGATGAGACATGTAATAAGATTGATGCCTCAAATGCAATTTTAATTGGAGATCGGTCCAATTCTCATACCCCTCCTTTTTTATTGACGTTTGCGATTTTCAATAAAAATGTTCACAATTGCTTCATACACTCAGGTGCTTCTTCAAATATAATGCCATATTCAATTTGTCTCAAACTGAACATAACACCTGAAAAATCTATCATGCAAATTGTGCAATTAGATAGAACCAAAGTCAAGGTCTTAAGAGAATTAAATTATGTTTTAATAAGATTATCCTCAAATTCAAGTGTTTGTCAAACTATTGATATTTTGATTGCTGATATTCCTGAATTTTACGGTCTTATCTTAAGCAGGGATTGGTCTGAGAAATTACATGGTTATTTCACCACATATTGGTCACATATCTAGCTTCCTTACAAATGACAAACCAAATCAGATTCAGGTAGACAAAGAAAAGCATATGAAACACTTGGTTACTAATTTGGATGAAGAGAATGAGCCTGTAGTTTTTACTAATACTATCCTTGGAAATTATTCTGCAAAATCTTTCTTTGGAAGTTTTACAGCTTAGGAATCTCCTTTTTAGAAAACTTTGTTTCTTCTCAAATTGAAAATTATTCGCAAACAAATTTGGCTAGGTGTATTAATGTTGTAGATATTGTTGTAAATAAACATGAATCTTTATTTTGGACGCTCTATTTTGATGGTTCTAAATCTAGTGAAGGTGCAGGAGCTGGATGTATATTAATAAGCCCTACCGGTGAAAAAACTATGCTAGCATGTGGGCTAGAATTTGTATGTACTAATAATATTGCAGAATATAAAGCATTACTACAAGGATTGTATAAAGTGAAGAATCTTGGTGTTGAATATATTCAAATATTTGGTGATTTCGAAATCATTATAAAACAATTCAGAAACAATATCCATTGTGTTTCAAATCACGTTATGCATTATCAATCATTAATTCAAAATCTTACTTCACATTTTGTAGCATTAAATATTTCTCCAATACCAAGAATACAGAATGCCAGTGCTGATCTAATGTTGCATCTAAATTAATCCCACCTGAATATTTTAGTCCAGACAAATTTTCTTTAGAGTTTATTTTTCGCTCATCCATTCCCGATAATGTTACCAACTGGTGAGTATTCAATGACTATAGAGATATCCTAGACTTTTTATCATCCAAAGAATCCTATCTTGACCAAGTAATTGATGAGGGTGAACATGATTTTCAATTGAATAAATCAAAGAAAAAAAAGCTCTGCCAAAACCTATAGTTAAGCTTGATGATCTTTATGATCTTAAAGACAGATTTAAAAAGGTTAGCAACTGCAAACTTCAAAGTTCAACTTTGAGATTTGAATTATTTAACCTAGGATCTAATATAAAACCCCAAAATATTAACTTATGTCTTGGTCTCCCATCTAAAGAAAGAAATGCATTTATTCATCTGTTAAAGAAATATAAAGATATCTTTGCTTGGAATTATCAAGATTTGAAAACTTATGATGCCTCGATCATTTCAACACATTATCCCAATGGTACTAGATGTTAAACCCATTCAACAAAAACTTAGGAAGATACATCCAAATTTGGAAACTCAGATTAAAAACGAGTTGAATAAACTTTTAAAAGCCAAAATCATCTTTCTGGTAAGAAATTCAAAATGGGTTTCCAATCTTGTACCGGTTAGAATGAAGAATGGTGATATTCACATTTGTATTGATTTTAGAAATTTAAATAAGGCATATCAAAAAGACAATTTTCCCCTCCCATCAACGGAAAAAGTTCTACAATCAGTTGCTGGTTCTGAATTAATGTCTTTTTTAGATGGATTTTCAAGATACAATCATATCCTTGTTCATCCAAAAGACCGATTAAAAACTACGTTCAAAACAAAGTGGGGAACATATGCATATCAAAAAATGCCTTTTGGATTAATGAATGCATGAGCTACATTCCAGAGAGTGACACTCATTGCTTTCAAAGGGTTGATTAATAAAATTATTGTGGTATATCTTGATGATATTACCATATATTGAAAGAAGAGAAATAATGATTTGCATGACCTAAAGCTGATCTTTGGAAGATGCAGAAGGTATGGAATTTATCTAAACCCCAAGAAATCATTTTTTTCTCCTAGTGAAGGTAAAATCCTTGGTTTTATTGTATGCAAACATGGAATTTGTATTGATCTAGAAAGAATTAAAACAATTTCAGAAATTCCATTACCAAATACCAAAAAATCAATGCAATCCTTTCTTGGCCAAATCAATTATGTTAAGAGATTTGTCCCCAAATTTTCTCAAATTGTCGTACCATTGTAAACAAAGATAAAAAAAATTCACTTTTTAAATGGGGCGATCATAAAAGAGAAGCATTTAAAGCAATCAAACAATATGTAATTGATGCCCCTTCTCTATCAACTCCCAATTTTTCTGATCAATTTATTTTATATACTTTTGCCTCCAAATTATCATATGCAACAGTCTTAACACAGCCAAATGAATAGAAAGTCGAAGCTCCTATTTTTTTTTCAACTCAAATTTTCAAGGAGCTGAATTAAATTATTTAGGAGTAGAAAAGAAAGCCTTTGCAATTTACAAAACTATCAAATATTTTAGACTTTTTCTTCAAAAATTCATGTTAAAGTTATTGTTTTTTTTCAATAGTTAGGAAATTTCTTATTCAAAAGGAGTTAAGAGAAAAAAGAACTAACGGGTTACTGCATTACAAGAATATGATCTAGAAATCAAACTCGCTAAAATGGTAAAAGGTCGAGGTTTTTGCAAGTTAGTCACAGGAATGAATGATACATCAATAGATGAAGTAACAGGTAATATTGAACAAATCACAAAGTTACTCCTTGTTAGTACCCAATCTCAATATGCTGACTTAATCTTTTATTTGAAAAATGGTTATGCTCCACTTTAACTAGATGTTAAGAAAAAGAGAGCCTTGAGATTAAAAGCCAATCAATATCAAATCATCAACGATGTGTTATTTAGGAAAAAATATGATTCTATTTTGTTAAGATGTATGGAAAAAACTGAAACAGAAAAGGTCTTACAGGAACTTCATGATGGACCGACAAGTGGACATTATAGTGGAGATACAATGACTCACAAAATTCTGCATGCTGGATATTACTGGCCAACTTTATTCAAAGATACCCACATGTATGTAAGAAGATGCAAAATTTGTCAAACTGCTTCAGGAAGACAAATAAAACCTTCCATTCCCTTGCGACCTGTCAACATCGAACAACCTTTTGAGCAATGGGGAATGGACATAATAGGTGAGATCGTTCCTCATTCTTCTAAACAATGTAGGTAAATTTTGACTGCAACAAGTTATTTTACGAAATGGGTAGAGGAAATACCTATGAAGCTAGCCAATTATGAGAGCATCATTGAATTCATTGATAAATTTATTATTACCATATTTGGTATCCCTCATGCTCTTATTTTTTACAATTCTTCTTATTTTTCTGGAAATGCAATCATTGAATTTTCTTTAAAGAAAGGATTTAAACTTAAGTATTCTGCAAATTATTACCCTCAGGGAAATGGCTTAGCAGAATCCACTAATAAAAATCTTACAAGGATCATCAAACGAACTATCGACCAAAATCAAAAGAACTGACACAAAGCTTTAATATTTGCTTGATGGGATGATAGAATAACCGAGAAAACATTAATAGGTACTTCTCCTTTTCATTTTGTATACGAGAAAGAACCTATCCTACCTCCAAATCTAGCTCTCTCCTCATCAACCCTAGTTCAATTTATTGAAGAACAACCTTCTTCTGCTTTACAATTACGAAAGTCTCAAATTCTAAAGCTGGAAGAAGAAAGCAATAAAGCTAAGCTAGTCCATGCTCACCATCAAAATTTTTTCAAAGCTTAATTTGATGTCAATTCAATCAAAGATAAAAAAATTTGAAATCAAAGACTTAGTTTTGAAATGGTGAATAAAACAATGTCTAGAAACTAGTTTTTTTTTTTTAGTTAAGGAATATTAGGAACAATACAGTTAGGACAAGGTCATTACAGTTACGTTGTTATGTCATTTTATTAATCCATTTTATAGCTATTTGTTCATTAAAAAAATAATATTATAAATTCTACAACACAAGAAAACCCAGCATAGTCATCAATTGTGTAACTATAAAAGTAACTGAAGGGTAACCGAGAATAGTTCAAGTAACTGTCTAAATACAATGCAAAAACCAATGTAATACATTCTGGAGGGGTTCAATGCATGAGAAGAGAAATACAATGAAGAGAAAGTCATTTTTCATCCGAATATCTGAATCCATCTGTAACAGTTTGTCAATGACATTCATTTGTTTTCCTCTAACTATTGAGTATGCAAAATGAATAGTACTGTGCGTTCCTATCTATTATATTTTTTCCTTTCTATTAGAGAGGGTAAACGAAGAAACCAAACGAGTGTTCCGAGCACAAAGTTCTGACAACAATAACAACGGTGTTCGAATATATGAAAGCAAACAACAATACGAGCTAGTTCGAAATCGAACGAGAATATAACTACTGAATAATGACCCCAAAACAGAGGTAAACAGATTACACATAATTTTCATGTTAAATCCTTTTATAACCATAATATTGGTATACATTCAAATAGTCCCGAATGCTCAATTTAGAACAGAGAAAAAGATAACATGATATAACAAAACCCTAAAAGTCAGGGTTGGACCCTAGTCGGTCACCACAAAGAGGCAAATAAAGTTACAAGTGTTCAGAGCTGAACCACAGCCGAAGTCTATATACAAATAGAACTGGGTTGCTCAAAAACAAAGAGAATCAAAGGAAGGAGTACTGGGACTTTTCCCAGTAACATGACAGAGATATCAAAACTACAAACTGAAAACAACAGTAGAGAACAACCGTACCAGAGCCATTGCTCGTAGCAGTTTCATAGACCACGCCTAGAAAGAAACCCTCACCTGCATAGTGAGCCAACAGAGTATTGTCAGTCAAATGTATGCCGAGTATAGCCACGAAGTAACAAAATAAAAAGAGAACTGAAAGCACAACCAGAAAAATCGCTTACCTGAAGAGAATTGGCGTTGGAGGAACGAAACCCAACTGAGCCACAGTCAATGGTGAAACCTTGCAGACAAAGGAGTGAACATTGTTAGTGTCGAAGAAAATTGAAGAGGGTAAGCTATAACATGAAGGGACAACTTACCTTGCGAGGACCGCGAAGCTAAGGAAGCCACCGTGACTGCGAACTGTCAGAATACAAAACAGTCATCCATCAACCATAAGCTAACAACCGAAAGCCAACCAGAAAGACTGTAATCGAACGAAACAATGGAACAGAGGAAGGTATAATAACCATGCAAACATAAATAGCAATAACCCTCTCACAAAGACGAAGAAACCTTCCATACAGTGCCGAGGAAACCAGGCGATGAAGCTGCAAGTGCAGGCAGAGATATCTCGCCACCAGGCGAAAGAACTCATAGCTGGGTACACACAGAACCTTGCTGCTAAGCTCTACACAATTGCGAGCACAAACCCTCACTGCAGGCATAAACCCTCATCGTAGCGAAAACACAAACAAGAAATGACCAAATGAAAGTGGAACAAGGGTTTTGGTAGAACCGAAGAGTGGGAAAACATAAATTGAGGCAAGTACAGCCAGCAGGTCCACATTAATTCCAACATAAATGCCAACAAACAAATATCCTGAATAATCATTCGCTTAATCCTAATCATACACATAGATCTCAAATTATTTGTTAATCAACGTTTAATTAAACTCAATCATAGTTACAGGCTGGTCCCATCATAGTGGTATCAGAGCAGGATTTAGAGTTTTCCTGAGAAATGGAGGTTGGAAGACGAGGTCGTGGAAGAGGTGCTCGGAGAGCAGCAGAGGAAGGATTGCAGGAGGAAATCAGGATCCTTACTTCCCGTTTGGAGGCAGTTGAAGCAGGAATAAGGGATCCAGAGGTAGGAGATGACAGCGAAGAAGAAGCCATAGTTACAATAGATGGATCAGATGAACAAGGGCCAGAAATGAGATTGTTGAGGTCGGTCCTATTGGCCAGTAGCAAGCCTAAACCAGAAATTCCAAATTATGATGGCAGCTTGTCCACATAAGTTTTGTTGGACTGGATCAGCGAATTGGACAAATATTTTGAGTGTGAAGAGGTCAGTGAAGATTGGAGAGTTAAGTTCGCTGCAACAAAGCTGAAAGGATATGCAACCCTGTGGTGGGATAGTGTCCAAGCAAAAATAAGACAAACAAACAAGTTGCCAATAAAGAAATGGCCAAGGATGGTGGATAAGTTGAAGGGAAGATTTCTGCCCAAGGATTACCAGATTGCACTACATCGACAAGTGCAGAATTTGAGGAAAAAAGGGATGACAGTGAGAGAATATACGAAATAATTCTACCGGGTAAATTTAAGAGCTGGTTACACGGAGGACACCCCGGAGAAGACAACAAGGTATGTAAATGGTCTGAGATTGGAAATAATGGATGAAATCAACATTCTTTCCCCGAAAAATATAGAGGAAGCTTACCAGAGTGCCATGGAGGCAGAAGAGAAGGTCGCCAGAAAGAAAAATGATAGGAGAGGACGGGGCACCGACAGAGGAAGAGGACAGTCTTATGGCAGAGGACGAACTGCTAGCAATAGTGAAGAAGGCAACAGTTCCAAAACTTCCGGGACAGAAGAAAAAGGAGAGAACACTAGAGGTGGTAGGCCATATCAACGAGGAAGAGGAAATGGCCGAGGTAGAGGAGCTAACTATCAGTGCTACAGGTGCCACAAGTGGGGGCATAGATCTTTTGAGTGTCTTGAAGCAGAGCATATGTTGCACAGCTAGAGGAAGGAGAGGCACCTCCCCAGGAAGCAAAAAATGTGCTGGAAACAGGGGAAGCCTTAGTTCTGAATAAAGTGTTGTTAAAACCAGCCAAAGAAACAACTGAACAAACTCAAAGGAAAGCATTATTCTGGATAGTTTGTAAGTCGCACGGAAAATGTTTCAAGCTGATTATCGACAGTGGTAGCATGGATAATCTGTTTTCCACGGAGATGGTAGAGAAGTTGGGTTTGAAGTGGCTGAAGCACCCCACTCCTTACAAGGTGTTGTGGTTGCAGAAATGCCATCAACTGTTGGTGGAGGAACAATGTGAAGTTGAGTTCCATATTGGCAGGTATAAGGATAAGGTTATTTGTGATATTATGCCGATGGAGGTATGTCATATACTGCTAGGAAGGCCATGGCAGTATGACCGGAAGGTAGTGCATGATGGGAAGACAAACTGTTACAAGTTTGTTAAAGATGGGATCAAACACACACTTGTGCCCATCAAGGAGGAGGAGACAACAGAAAAAAGCAGGATGAGAGTGTTACTAATGGGTGGAAATTTTTTTTTGAAGCAGATTGAAGATAGTGACGTGAACTATGTTGTTGTGAGAAGAGAAAAAACGGTGCTGTTACACACAGAGGTGTCAGATTTGCCTGCGGAAATTCAGAAAATGCTGTACGAATTCAACGATATTGTAGTGGACGACTTACCAGACAAATTACCTCCCAAGAGAAGTATAAGTCATCATATTGACTTTATACCTGGAGAAAGTCTACCGAATAAGGCAACATATTAGATGAGCCCTAAAGACAATGAGGAAATCAGAAAACAGGTGTAGGAATTGCTAGATAAAGGGCTGATAAGGGAGAGTTTGAGCCCCTGTGCAGTTCCAACTGTTCTCGCTCCCAAGAAAGGAGGAGAATGGCAAATGTGCACGGATTCAAGGGCCATCAATAAAATTACCATCAGGTATAGATTTCCACTGCCACAGATGGACGGTATGATGGAATGCCTAAGTGGGGCAACATATTTCTCAAAGATTGATCTAAAGAGTGGTTATCATCAGATTAGAATCAGGGAAGGGGATGAGTGGAAGACAGCCTTCAAGACCAATGAAGGGCTGTATGAGTGGCTAGTAATGCCATTCGGATTGACTAATGCACCCAGTACCTTTATGCGACTAATGAACGAAATGTTGAAAAAATTTATTGGAAAGTTTGTAATAGTGTATCTTGATGACATTTTAATTTTCAGCGAGATGAGGGAGGAACACTTTTGACATGTTCGAAGTGTGCCGAAAAAATTGTAGTAGAATAAGCTGCTAATAAATCTGAAAAAATGCACTTTTCTGCAAAAAGAACTAGGTTATCTGGGTTTTGTGATTGCAGAAAACGAGTTGAAGATGGACCTAGAGAAGATTGCAACAATTGTTAACTAGCCATCCCCAAAAAGTTTGTTTAAGGTACGTAGTTTTCATGGGCTGACGAGTTTTACTGTAAATTTATAAGGAATTTCAGTGAAATTTGTGCACCTATGTTGGACACTATAAAAAAGTCAAGTTCACCTTTTCGTTGGACCGAGGCAGCAGAGAGGAGTTTTCAACTATTGAAGAAGAAGATTACAGAAAGATCGATCCTGAGATTGCCAAATTTTAAAATGATTTTTCAGGTTCACTGTGATGCAAGTGGTACGACCATTGGAGCTGTACTTAGCCAAGACGACAAACCTGTTGCATTTTTCAACGAGAAGTTGAATGAAGGCAGGTAGAAGTATTCATCCTACGACAAAGAATTCTATGTTGTCATCCAAGCACTGAAGCATTGGAGACACTATCTGCTGGGGAATGAGTTTGTTTTATTTTCTCATAATTCTGAACTGCAATACATGATGCAACAACTTAAGATGAATCACAAGCATGCTAAGTGGGTTGAATATTTGCAGAGTTTCACTTTTGTGTTGAAACACATTAGCGGGCAGGTCAACAAGGTGGCAAATGCGTTAAGAAGAAGAGCCTTGCTCTTGTAGGAGAGTACGATATAAGTGCTGGGCTTTAAGCATTTGAAAGACTTATATCAAATCGACGCAGATTTCAAAGAGGCTTATGAAGCCTGTCAGAATCCTTTGATGAGAAACAATAGTCCATGGTTGGACTATAACTTGCAGGAGAAGCTATTGTTTAAAGGGGGACAATTATGCATTCCTGATTATTCAATGAGAGAGAATATCATTCGGGAGAAGCACAGTGGAGGTCTAGCCAGACATTTCGGCATAGACAAAACATTAGAGCAGCTCAACCATTTTTATTATTGGCCAAGAATGCGAAGGGATATGTAGAGATTTGTGTTTAGATGTAAAGTGTGTCAGTTGGCAAAAGGACACAGTCAGAATACGAGACTCTACACACCATTGCCCATTCCGAATAGACCATGGGACTCAGTCAATTTCGACTTTGTCTTGGGTCTACCAAGAATGTAGCGAGGTTATGATTCGGTGATGGTAGTAGTAGACCAGTTTTCAAAGATGACACATTTCATCCCTTGTAAAAAGACCAACGATGCCACTCATGTGGCCCACTTATTTTTCACAAAGATCGTTAGTAAGTCCATTATTTCCGACAGGGACGTGAAGTTTACAAGGCACTTTTGGCACACCTTATGGAAGAAGATGGACACACAGCTAAGTTTCAGCTTTGCTTATCACCCGTAGATCGACGGGCAAACAGAGGTGGTAAACAGGAGCTTGGGGAACCTGCTACGAAGTTTGATCGGGGAAAATTCACGAATGTGGGATCATGTACTTGCCCAGGTGGAGTTTGCTTACAACGACTCACTTAATTGCAACACAGGTTATAGTCCTTTTCAGATCTTATATGGCATGCATCCTCGCGGAGTGCATGAATTACGAGATCTAGGACAACAAGAAAGACAGAGTGCTGATAAAGAAGATTTCGCCAAGGAAATGAATGACCTACACGAGCAAGTAAAAATGAAGTTGCAGGATAGCAGTCTAAAGTATAAGTAGCAGGCAGATCTGAAATGGTGAGAGGTACAGTTTAATGTGGGGGATGAAGTCCTCGTGCATTTGCGCAAGAAACGTTTTCCTAGAGGTGCATATAACAAAATGCAATACAAAAATATTGGACCTTGTAAGATTTTGCGAAAATTTTTAGCCAATGCTTATGAATTACAGTTGCCACTAGGAATAGGCATTTGGCCCATCTTCAATGTGGCAGACCTGTTTCCATATATTGCCAGTCCTGAGGAAGACAATACAACATGGCCTACATGGGACGCATAGGAAGGGAGTGAGACTTGGACGAGACAAATGCCTTACGCTCATCCCCTCGAGATCGAGAGGATCCTCGACACTCAGGTGGCCAAGTGAACTCGGCGGAAATAATATCTGCAATATTTGGTCAAGTGGAAGAACTGTCCCATTGAGGAAAGTTCATGGCTTCACACCAGACAGATAGTGCAGGCGGGTTATTCAGTCGAGAAGCTCATGGACCGGAGTCATGAGTTTTTCTTACCCCGGAAGCCTGATGTAGGGGCATCCAGCTAAGGGTACCATGACTGGGTGTTGGTCTCAGCTAAGGAGGATAGGTTCATTGTATTTTAGTTTCATTTACATTTAATGAATAAAATAATGTCTAGAAACTAGTTATTATTATTATTATTAGTTAAGGAATATTAGGAGCAATACAGTTAGGACAAGGTCATTACAGTTACATTGTTCTGTCATTTTCTTAATCCATTTTACAACTATCTGTTCATAAAAAAATATAATATTGTAAATCCTACAACACAAGAAAACCCAACATAGTCATCAATTGTGTAACTATAAAAGTAATTGAAGGGTAACTGAGAACAATTCAAGCAACTGTCTAAATACAATACAAAAACCAATGTAATACATTTTGGAGGGGTTCAATGCATGAGAAGAGAAATACAATAAAGAGAAATTAATTTTTCATCTGAATATCTGAATCCATCTGTAATAGTTTGTCCATGACATTCATTTGTTTTCCTCTAACTACTGAGTATGCAAACTGTTAGCGCTTGAAATTTCACCTCAGGCTGAAAAAGGTAAACTCCAAGGCAACATCAAACCACTTAGCCTCGTAGCTATCCCTACGGGGCAGGAGAGGGCTCTCTCCGGTCTATCTCAGCAAAAGGTCTTCAACGGGCTGAGACAACCAATAAAGAACACTAATTTTAGGCTAGTAAACTGATAAAAAGGTTTGATTTGGGATTTTTAGGGTTTTGGTGGAAAATTGGGGAAAGGCAATTTTGGGTGCGGGGATTGGACGTAGTTTTCGTAGGGGGCTCTTTGGGGCGAGGTAGGAGACTGTATTGATGCCTTTGAAAGATTTGAATGGATGAGAATGACTAGTGAGGATCTAAGGAGAGCAAGCAATCACCTTGAATTCTCCTTAAACAGCTGAAAACATTGATATTAAGCAAACTTAAAGGCAAAGCATAGCAACCATGAATTCTACCTTAACACTTCATTTGCCTAATTTGCAGAAGAAAAGTAAGAAGATGATTCACATAACAAACTTACAGGTACAAAGAGAAACACACCATCAATACATGGAACCACAGGAATCCCAGAAAGGACTGCAAAACCCTGGTCTTTCTTCCTTTGCCAAAATGCAGTGATACAATCAGTAATACAATAGAAGCTTTCTCCCTCAAGAGTCCAACCATGAAAATGACCAAGAAAATACATAATATAGGCAAGCTAACATCTTTCCTTGCCTCTAGGGGTCGAGCTCACTATCCTAGGAGTTGTTTCAACCAATTCCAAACTGAGCACTGAAAACTAGGCAGTCAAAACAACTTGCCTCTATAAGCTAGGAAACCAATTCATTCATTAAATTTTTGCCTATCTTATGAATTTGAATCTTCTAGAAGAGAATAAATGAGTGTCAAAATATCATTAAAATTTACATCTTATTTACATTAAAGGAGGATCAAAATCCACTCCAAAAAAATTCAAACTAGTCAAAACTGCCGTTTTGCTGAGCTGTAGGTGCATTTCTGTGAAAATTGCCCAACGGGTCGCGCCCTGATTCTGAACGGGTCATGCGCCTTTGGAGCAGTTTTTGAGGCACTTCCAGGTGTCCAAATGAGGCAAAAGTGGGCTTGTTGGAAAGTTATGGATGTCAAATTTCCAACCCAAGTGGAATTTATGAATTTGGTGTCCATTTTCCCCTCCAAAATGGCAATCTCCCAAGATTGCTTCCTGTGTGTCAAAAAGGTGGCAGAAAGTCATTTTTTGCTTGTTTTTTGAACTTCTGGAGGCTCAAAACTTGGTGAAATTCTTGGTACTTGCTGAGAAAGTTTATTTTGTCTTGAAAAATCCAAAAAAGAAAACTTTTCCTGAAATGGACCTTCCCATCGAAAGGGTCACGCACAGTGCGCGACTCGTTGGGGGCAAAAACCTGTGTGTGGCACAAAAAATTCACAATTGACAAAAATTTCTCCAAATTTCTTGAAATTTGGGCTGCGAGTCCCCAATAAATTACCATGCTCATTCAAAGAGGATTTGGCCAAAATTTGGAGTGGATCGGGCCTTTTCCATTGTTTTAGTGCCTTGGCCAACCTCCTTGGATCTAGCGATTGTAATTTTGACATTTCTCTAAACCCATGACACCGATGCAAAAAGTGAAGGAGGTTGTTCTTATTTGGAATGTTGTGGACAAAAACCTCTCTCCGTTTTCCCAAATTCATCTTTTATTTCTCTGAAACACCATTTGAGTGAAACTTATCCCGATGTGTGAAACAAGGATTTTTGTCGAAATGAAGCGAAATGAAGGGGATAAGGGGCTTTTAAATTCTTGTGGAAATTTTTGGAAGTAGGGAGGGATGTTAGGAAGTAGGGGAAAGTGGAATCTCAGAGATTGAGTGAGGGGAAGGGGTCCAAAAGGGAAAAACACAGGCCCAACCTAGAAAATTGCCTGGTTGTAGCTAGAAACTAGGGTTTGTGCGAAAATGAGGAATTTGGGGAATCTCAATGATGGGAATCATTTGGTAAGGTACTTTAAGGATAGGGGAAGGTGTATGAACATCAGGAAACAATTTTTGCCGATGATTTGACCGTCCAAGAGAAATTGCCTTCAAAACCCTAGGAGAGGGAAATGACCTTACCTAGGCGCAACTAAAGCATGAACAAGGTGTAAAATGACTCATTAGACACTGAGATGATAATGAAAACCCTATGAATGATGATAGACTCAGCTGAATCGTGACATAGATTGGCATTTGGGCAAATTTGAAAAGAGTGAGAGCAAACCCTAGACCTAATGCCTAGTGACCAAATTTTTCTTGAAGACTCACTGAAATGACAAAATTTGACCTTGACACTTCAAAATCACTTTTAAGAGCATATTTGATCACTGGAGGAAGGCTGGATAGACTGACACTAACATTGGCTCCAATGGGGATGGTATCTCTTTGGAGGTACCAAGCCGACACAATTATGAAACCAACATGACTGAAAACTGACTCACAAATGACTCATGACTGACTTAACGAAAACAAGAAATTACAAATCTTATTGAAGGGCAACAGTCCATCAAGATTTGAAATCATGATGACAACCACCTGTGTTTCTTACAAGACAATATACATCAAACTATATCAAAGTGCCAATGCAACCAATCAAGAAGATGGCTTCTTGATTGATTCTCCCTATCAGAACTTCTGGTCAACAGTACAAACCTATCACTGGGAATCCAAAAACATAGTTGACCATGGCTGCAACAAAACACTATAATAAACATTTTCACTGCTGGCTGCAACAAACTTGCTAGAGGATCGTGAAAAACATGAAGATTTGCCACTGCCACCTCCTGCTGAAAGATCAAGGTGTCCTTTGTTTCAAATTCTGATCTGCCTTCATCATGTGCTTCGGTAAAAGTATGCTCATGGGATTCAAAAAACTCTGAACAAATGGATGGGCAGATCTCTTCTTGGAAAAGCATTTCAGCACATGAAACATATGAAGAGAAATATGAATGGAAATCCTGAATGTTTTGTTCCTCTGTGGTGTGAATGTGTTGTAGGTCATTTGTATATGATATGACAGCCAGATTATCATCTTTGTGAAGGAAAACATTATCTGTTTGCTGATCTACAAGAAAGTCATCTTCTTCAACAGAGGAATAAGTTTCCCCAACACTTTCCTAACTATGTGTGCATTGCAAATCTGCTGTAGCTTGGGCTGTAACAAGACCTTTCAAGAGCTGATCTATCTCCTCTTTAGACAAAGGAGACAATGCCTTTTGTTTTCTTCTGCTTAAATAGTAATTATCTTCATATGACAGGGCTTTCAAACTATCATTTATTACGGAGTTATTGAAAGGAGATTCATCACTTACTTGCACCAAGATCTCATTCTGTTTTTCATGAACATCTGAATCCGAAACTCTGTCTATGATCTCAACAACAAAGCTCTCTTTTTCAGGATTCAACACAAGATATGCTTGGTCATCACAATCTGAATGTAGTTCTGAAATAGCTGACTGGACATTATCACACTCTACAATC
Source organism: Pinus taeda (assembly GCA_000404065.3). Taxonomy (NCBI): domain Eukaryota; kingdom Viridiplantae; phylum Streptophyta; class Pinopsida; order Pinales; family Pinaceae; genus Pinus; species Pinus taeda. Next base: position 95,670 of record APFE030158282.1, read on the forward strand.
AGCACTGGAATTACTTGCATGCTGCTGTCTTCTGTGGGCAGATCTGAAATGTCATTCTCCCTTTCATCATTTTCAGCCATATGACCATCTTCAACCTGCTGATCTTGATTCTGCTGCAAAATGTCCTGATCATCTTGATGGGAATTCTCTAAGTTTTCTTTATGTTGGTGAAATGGATTCTCATACAGAGCCTCCATGATCTCACCATCCATAAAATTATCATCTTCGTAATATTTCTTGAGGCTTTCAATAAAACTATAAGCATACTTGCAACAGTCTTCAATTAAATTTAATGATGGATAAGAGTCCTTATATTGTTCAATGAAAATAGCATGAAAATCCTTTAAACAGTAAATACAAGCAGGCGGCAAACTTTCATACCATGATTGGGCTTTACCTTCCAGAGTGGCCAAGAATATCTTCATCAAGCAATCTTCAGGAAAATCCACCTTCAACTTGCAAATATGCATATGAAATCTAACTAGATGTAAAGCAGCATCCTTCTTAACATCATCATTAAATCTACCTACCAATCTACCTTCGGAATTTTATTCGGAAAACCTAGGATGTGATCTGGGCTCAAGGGAGCATATCTTCTTGTGATTCGGTCCATCTTGAAAAGCTCAAAGCTACTAATCTCTCTGCAGTGAAGTCACCATGAAGCACTGATCGCTGGATTCTTCATGAAAGGAGTCGCCAGGTGAACGATTTCAGCCTGTGAAAACTCTCAACTTATCATCAAAATTTCAAAGTTTACAAATGAACTGGGGTAAAATGCAATCAAAGTGGCCATATTCACAAGCTCACGGAGATTGACTGAAGCAGCGCTTATCTACTTGCGCTTATGCAAAGCAAAAGCGTTTCGAAGGCTACCTGGCATAATCTTCAGGCTCCATCTAAGACTTATGAAACAAACACATCAATCTACAAACAAGTTTGTTCTCCCCAGTATGGTCGCCAATATGTTAGCGCTTGAAATTTCACCTCAGGCTGAAAAAGGTAAACTTCAAGCCAACATCAAACCACTTAGCCTCGTAGCTAGCCCTACGGGGCAGGAGAGGGCTCTCTCCGGTATATCTTGGCAAAGATCTTCAACGGGAAGAGATAACCAATAAAGAACACTGATTTTAGGCTAGTAAACTGATAAAAGGTTTGATTTAGGGATTTTTAGGGTTTTGGTGGAAAATTGGGGAAAGGCAATTTTGGGTGCGGGGATTGGACACAGTTTTCGCAGGGGGTTCTTTGGGGCGAGGTAGGAGACTGTATTGATGCTTTGATAGATGTGGATGGATGAGAATGACTGGTGAGAAGCTAAGGAGAGCAAGCAAGCACCTTGAATTCTCCTTAAACAGCTGAAAACATTGATATTAAGCAAACTTAAAG
>APFE030158287.1:4524-51508 GCA_000404065.3 Pinus taeda
TACTGAAGGCTCCAACCTTCACTCGTTTTCCAGCTGCTCCTGGAAGGGAGCTACAACCCCCTGGCTCTTGTACTAGCCAATATGTTTACCAGTACGTAGGTACAGGCCTACAATCATCCAGGGACCACATTTCATACATTTTCATACTGGATCCATGAAGCACACCATCATAATCTGAATCACCACTTTCTGAATTACCAAATTCTGAAACCCTGTCAACAACACAGTCTACATAACTCTGCAACAGCAACCAGATCAACTTCAAATATCATACGTTACGTTGTATACGCTAATTGGACGAGCCCAACCTGCGTGTATACACTCTTTTACCAAAGACAACCCGCGTACAGATCTGCAAATTCTAACTCATATCTTTGCAGCTATTTCAGACATCAGCACATACCCAGATCATACAATAAACATGCGTCAATAGATCTAGTCTATCCATAATCAAAGCATATAATGATAATCATTCCAAGCCTTAAGATCCCGATCCATTGTTCATCATCCTTCACATGAGTGCCTCCTTGGTTCAGATCAAGCAAGACATCACCAACCCATAACCAGCATCTAGATCTCACACTTTATCAGATGTTCATCACTTGCTCACTCTTGCACCCCCCTTGGCCTAATGATCTTCTCCTTATATAGGTTTAGGCTTCTCTCAATACCATGGTCCAAAACCATGTGGAACCAATACCTTGAACCCAATACTTGGGGTGAACACTTCGGACCAAATACCATGGACCAATACCAAAATACCATGGACCAAATACCACGGACCAAAACTTAGTTTTCCGACATGTACGCGCCTTTCATTCTGTGAACCTGCGTGTGTACGTATACATGCCTTTTGCTCTGATTACCCGCGTATATACGCACTTTCATCACGGTCAACCTACGTATATCGCTCTTTTGATCTACTGCTCTAGACTGCCATCAGATTAAGTTGTCATCACTTGTATCAAACCTCTGAGTGATTTGCCATCAAGGACAACACCTGAATCATAATGCCAACAATCTCCCCCTTTGGACTTGATGGCAACCACTATACCAAGTCACTCTCCCCCTTTGACATCAAGGGCAAAGGGCGGACCAAGATATTCTCTTCTTTGATAAACATTCTGTTGTCCATACTCCCCCTGAGTACATGCTGAAGTTTTTGATTAAGCTCCCCCTTTGTATATGCCAAGGTGTACCAATCTGTCCATGCTCCCCTTGACTGTAGGTAAGATCTGCAAAAAGATGTTCTACAAGAAGAACATGACTCTATAATGAATGACCTTCTTATCACCAAGGACTCATAAATTCGTCCATTTCTCAACCAAGTGAGAATATACAAATATTGATTCATCCACCCAACCAAATGGGGATATACCATGACTCATTACATCATCCATCCCATGCATATTGGGGCAACAAAATACATCATATGACTCACAAAGACCAAGGACAAGACCATGATAGTTATCAGTAGCTATCATACACCATATGATCTATATTATAAGCATCTAGCATCCAATCCTGCAATCCATGTTAATAAGCATCCTCACCAAGAACTCCTAATCCATAATGCCAACAATGCATTATTTGAAGTATATGCTCCCCCTGAACCTGTGCCATGCCATCATCAAAACAGTGACTGAACCATCTCAGACTTCTGTACTGCTGCTTTCTTTTAGAACATCATATACGCGACTCTGCAACATCTAACTCGCGTATATACGCGACTTGTCTTCATGAAACCCGCGTATGAGATTTGGAACACTGGTGTTCCACACTTCCAGCTACCTCTGAATCTGTCATGTTTGTGTACTCTGCTATGCCACATCTTTTTGGCTGTACTTCCTTTTTCTTCCATATCTTCAACTGTGATGATGTTTTCTTCTTTTGGTTTGGTGTCCACAATCTTCTCTTGCATTCCTTTACTATGTGTCCAAGTTTGTAACATGCATAACATCTTAAATGTCTCATATTCCTTCTATAGCAATCAACAACAACCTTGTGACCAAACATATTGCAAGAAAAGCAATATCCCTTAAAGTACCTGGAATGTGATGATCTTTCTGTGTGATGATCTTGAACCATTCTCCTTCTACATCTAGTTGCAACATGTCCAAGATTATGACATACATAACATTCAACATTATTCAACGGAGGAAATAATCGTCTATCACTTCCATAATTGGGAGCAAAAGATTTTATTTGAGGAATTTCTTTCCTTGGTTGCTAATGGGATTGACCTCTCATCTTCTTGTTGGGGATTTCAGATTTTGCATTAGAGTTCCTTGTCTTACTTTGTGAACTAGATTCACCATCAATAGATTCATGAAAACCAAGACCATTTTTGATAGCAGGAGACTATTGACTACTAAGAATATCATCCATAATCTTAGTACTATCTTGAAATCGCAATAGTTTATCCTTTTCTTTTAATTTACTTTTCAAGATATTTACCTCATCCTGATGTTGTTCTTCCTTTTCCAAACATTACTTCTTCAAAGTTTCTTCAGACTTTCTTTCTTCTTCCACTTGTTGCCTTAGTTTGAGAATCTTATTTTCTTGTTCTTCATTCAACACCTGCAGCATTTGACGAACTCTGAAAGCACATTCCAACTAAGCTTTTAAGCTGATAATTTATTCTTTGAGGGAATTCTCCCTTTTGCTAGGTAGATCTTCTTGCTATGATTTTATCTGATGCTTCATTTGCTTGTCCATATTCAATCTGAGGTGATTCAGGATCTGAATACTTGCTTCCACTCACCGATAGGCTGTCATTGTTCCTTTCAGCTATCTTCCTCTTTTGACGCGCTTTCTTTCCCATTGTTCTACGGATCTCCTTCAAGCGATCAAGCTTCTACCAAAGGACCTGCTCTGATACCAATTGTTGGAAATAATGCTGAGAGGGGGGGTGAATCAGTATTAGCAAATCAGAGACTTTTTCATTTTCACACTCAGATTCATATACGCGACTTCAATTAAGTATATCAGCGTATATACGCGACTGTGTTAAAAGCAACTAGCATACATTCAGTAACCTTTATGATTTAGTTAGTTTATCTTCAGTGAATGCATCAGAACATTATTAATCATATTGACAGTAAACAGGAGCAGTATAACATAACAGATCAAAAGCCACACACATGAACACCATGATATAAGGTGGAAACCCACCCGCTGCAATTTGTTTCTATCTTCCTTTAATAAGAAACTTCTTTTACAATGTACTGGTGCAGTCCTTTACCAGTACACAGGCTTCTACCTGCAGAAGGCTACCACCTTCTTAAATCTTGTACTAGCCGTTCCATTTACTAGTACGTAGGCGCTGGCCTACTGAAGGCTCCAACCTTTACTCGTTTTCCAGATGCTCCTGGAAGGGAGAAACAACCCCCTGGCTCTTGTACTGGCCAATATGTTTACCAATACGTAGGTGCCAGCCTACAATCATCCACGGACCACGTTTCATCAATTTTCAGACTGGATCCATAAAACAATCAGCATTGCAATACAACCTGCATCATCAATCTCTGAATCACCCAATACTGAAACCCTGTCAACAACACAGTCACAGACTACATAACTCTGCAACAACAACCAGATCCAATAGCAAATTCAAATATCATACTTCATATTGTATACGCTACTTGGATGAACCCAACCTACGTGTATACGCGCTTTTACCAAAGACAACCCGCGTACAGATCTGCAAATTCTACCTCATAACTTTGCAGTTATTTCAGACATCAGAACATACCCAGATCATAACATTCATACAATAAACATGCGTCAATAGATCTAGTCTATCCATACTCAAAAGATAATCATTCCAAGCCTTGAGATCCCGATCCATTGTTCATCATCATTCACATGAGTGCCTCCTTGGTTCAGATCAAGCAAGACATCACCAACCCATAACCAGCATCTAGATCTCACACTTTATCAGATGTTCATCACTTGCTCACACTTTCACCCTCTCTTGGCCTAATGATCTTCTCCTTATATAGGTTTAGGCTTCTCTCAATACCATGGTCCAAAACCACGTAGAACTAATACCTTGGACCCAATACCTGGGGCCGTTACTTCGAACCAAATACCATGGACCAATACCAAAATACCATGGATCAAATACCACGGACAAAAACTTAGTTTTCCGACATGTACGCGCCTTTCATTCTGTGAACCTGCGTATGTATGTATACGCGCCTTTTGCTCTGATTACCCGTGTATATACACACTTTCATCACGATCAACCTGTGTATATCTCTCTTTTGATCTACTGCTCTAGACTGCCATCAGATTAAGTTGTCATCACCTGTATCAAACCTCTGAGTGAGTTGCCATCAAGGACAACACCTGAATCATAATGCCAACATATTTGTTTGCAGTAACTACTAAGACTCCTTGGTATGTAGATATTGCTAACTATTTAGTTACAAGGAAACTACCTCCACATCTATTTCCTAGTGAAAGAAGAAACATTATTCAGGAGAGTTCAAAATATTCATGGATTTCTAATGAATTGTTTAAAACAGGGCCAGATTTTGTGATCAGAAGATGTGTTAGGGAAGATGAAATACCTCACATCCTCAAGGCATGTCATGATGAACCATGCGGTGGACACTTTGCTGACAAAAGGAAAGCCTACAAAATCCTTTCTTTAGGATATCATTGGCCTTCCCTCTTCAAAGATACAAAAGAATATGTCAAAAGGTGTGACAGCTGCCAAAGAGTAGGGAAACTGACTCTTTCAAATGAAATGCCATTACAGCCATAGGTTCTCATCGAACCCTTTGAAAAATGGGCATTAGATTTCATTGGACCTATTAATCCACCATCTAAGCAAAAGAAGTATATATTGGTATGTACTGATTATGTCACTAAATGGGTAGAAGCATTACTTTATGCTACTGAAAATTCAATTGTTAGTTTTCTTTATGAAGATATTTTTACTCTCTTTGGTGTCTGAAGAGAAATTGTGACAGATCAGGGAAGTCAATTTACATCCAACATGGTGGAGAAGTTGATGAAAGAATACAAAATCAAGCACAGGAAATCTACTCCTTACCATCCGCAAGCAAATGGCCAAGTGGAGTCTACAAACAAAGTTATTGAAAGCATCATCACCAAAACTGTTCATCTACACAGAAGAGATTGGGCAGAAAGGCTTCATGAAGCCTTGTGGGCCTACAGAACTACATGGAGACATACAACAGGACATTCCCCCTATGAACTTGTTTATGGGAAAGAAGTCCTGCTCCCCATCGAGTTCCAATTCAAAACGTTCAAGATGGAAATTCAGTTGGGGATGGATCTATTGGAAGCCCAAAAGCATAGAATGGAGTAGTTGAATGAGCTAGATGAGATCAGACAAGAAGCAATCCTAAGAACTAATTTAGTTCAATATTAGAGAGCTAAGTGGTATGAAAAATACATCAAAGAGAAAAAGTTTCAAGAAGGAGACTGGGCATTTCTATTTGATTCTAAGTTTAAAGACTTTAAAGGAAAATTTCAGACTCATTGGCTTGGGCCATATGAGATTGACAAAGTCTTTAGCAATGGAGCGGTAAGAATCAAGACCATTGATGAATCTCAAACCCCTCTTATTGTGAATGGCCACAGATTAAAGATCTATCATAAGCCAATCTCAAAAGAGGAATTTGTCAAAATGTTTCAAGATAATTCTACAATAGGGCTGGTGAAGAAGAATCCTTCTTCTCCACTAGCCTAGCCTTTGTTCTTTTTTGTCAAAAAAAAAAAAAAATTGTATATGCCTGAAAAACAATCATTGATTGGCAGCCTTATACAAAAAATGTAGGGCGAAAATCAGGAATTCCTGACACCCTATATTTTCCAAAAAAAAAAAAAAAAAATTCTCTCTGATTTTTCATTCCATTCCACCTCATCCTCATTCCACTCCATCTCATTTCCATTCCACATCACTTCATTTCAACTCCATTTCATTCATTTCATTCCATTAATAAAAAAAAATTATGACCATTTTCCATCCAGTCAGTCATCATTTATACATCTCATTCAGTCATAAGCTTGTTGGGTCAGATTCCGCAGCTAAGGTCAGTTTCCGCAGCTAAAGTCAGTTTCTGCAGCTTCTCACTGATTCCACAGCCAGTTGGGTTTCTACAGCCACCACTCTGTTTAAAAAAAAAAAACAAATTTTTATAGTCAGATGTTGGTTCAACAATCATGAAATCAAATGCAAGTATGAGGATATATTATGAAGACATAAGGCATTTAAAAGCACCAACGAGGAGCAACTGATTGAAGACTAAGGAAAAATGACAAGAATTCCAAAGGTATGAACAAAACTTTATTTCAAATGGCATTCTAACACATTTTTGCATAGTTATTAAATCGCAAGCTCAACTATATGCAATGATTAAACGAAATCGCCTCTATAACCATTTCATTCCACGCCATTCCTCCATAAGCCATGCATTCATTTTCCAATGGTCTTATGATTAAATTCCTGGATTTAACTCAAGTTTGGAAATATTCTCACACTCCATTTGTCATTATGAATCATGGTTGATTTGACTACGGCTTCTCTCAGCCGCACAAAATCCGCAGCCGTTTTATAAACGTGCTTGCGTCCATTCTACAACCACCCAATTTTAAAAACTGCCGGATGCACTCGCTCCCCCTACTGTTCTATTGACCTCACGACTTCATTTCCACCGTGCTCACATAAGCCTTCACCCCATTTTGTTCTCTGTTCCGCTTCATTCTGTGTACCTATTCTCTGATATCCACTTATAGTTGCTGGTATCCTTCATAAACTTTGACCATCTCTACTAATTCAGACGAGTTTTAAATAACAGAAGGAAGGATGGGACGGCTGTTGAGGGCAGAACTAGAGGGACCTAAATTAATTGAAGGATATCCGCAAGTGAAAGATATATTGAAGAAGGCCAGGTGGTTATGTTTTATCCAGAAATTCAAAGGCTACCATAGGGAGGTTACAAAGGCCTTTGCAAGGTGTTTTGATGGACTAGAGGTGGAAATTGTAGACCTAAAATTCACAGTAACTGAAGTGTCAATAACAACTGCCACAGAACTTCCCCAGGGAGGTGAACGCTGGTTTAAGAACCGAGGCATTGGTGATGAAGCTTGGAGAGTGATCTTACGTGACCCAGGTATGGATGTCACCGTTTTCAAAAAGGGAATTCCTGTTGTTTTAAAAGAAGAATGGGCTAGCTTATTGTTAGTTATTAAAAAATTTATCACCTGTGAGGGACGTTTTGGAGCAATGTACATGTATCATGCACGTCTATTGATGAATTTCCTAGACAACCAGATCCTTAATCTGCCATACTTCTTACTAAACAGTTTGAAAAAGATGTCTATAACCATCCAAAAGCATCTGGGGGACGTAGAACTACATTTGTATCACCATGGTCTCATAAAAATCCTGATAGAAAAACAATTAAAGGAGAAAAAGGATACTTGGGAGAAATTTTTAATTAGAAATTTCTTTGAAGAACCCCAAGAAACCCTTGAAGGCAGTACATCAAAAAGAAGTAGAAGAAAGAGAACAAATGATAAAACTCAAAGCCATCCTACTAACACAGTTGAGAGAAAAGAAAGATTGTCTAAAAAGGGGAAGGAAAAGACTCCTACTAACATAGTTGAGAAAACTAGTAGGGAAGAAAGACTGTCTAAAAGCGGGAAGGAAAAGACTCCTACTAACACAATTGAGAAAACTAGTAGGGAAGAATGACTGTCTAAAAGGAGGAAGGAAGAGACTGAGGGTAAAAAGCCAACAAAATAAAAGGAGAAAAGAAGCATTGAGGCTGTGCATCAAACCCCTTCCTCAGAAGAAGACCATCAAGTATTGTCTGATAGATTGGTTCACCTTCAGAAACAGTCAGCTATGGCCAAAAAGAAAGGGAAAGGAAAATGGAAGGAAAAGATAGTAGTCCACAATATGTAAGAAGAAGCAGTAGGCTTAAGGGAAAATGGAGAAAAACACAAACGAAAGGACCCCATTTTGTTAATTTGGGAGAAGGAACACCTGAACAAACTCTAGCTGGCAGTAGTCCACCTCATTCTCAGCCAAATGTTGAAACTAGTCCTCAAGGTGATGACATGAGTCCTTTTCGGCCAGAATTTGAAGTCAATTCTCCTCCATAGCATTTTTGGGATAGCCCCAGGAAAACGACACCCGAAATAGATCCAAAGCAGCAACAGGTGTATGATTACATAGAATCCTTGGAAAGAACAGCCATGGGTCCCAACACTTCATCCACTCAACCTCACATAGCACAAGAAGCCCTAGTCCAATCATTGAAACAAGAAATCTTTGAGTTGTAGGTTTTAAATCGACATATTAAAAATGAAAATGAAGCACTCAAAGAGCAGAGCAGACTGGACAAGATCATCCATGACAACACTATGCTACACCTGGGACTATGGCACAAAAATAACAGAAAATTGAAGAAGAAATGCAAGAAGATAAGTAGAGCACTGGTTAATCTTAAATTCATATGCTTGATGAAGAAGCCCAGGATGTTAGCAACACCAAGAAAGAGAGGAAGAGAGCTGGATGTACTGGCAGAAGCTTCAGAACATATGGTTTGAAGGGGAGGTGGTCCAAATTTTGGTTGCATGAGGACATGCAACACCTTCATAGTGGGGGTATGTTGAGTCCCAAAACTGCGTCTTTCCTACACCTTTTTCTAGCTTCTTTCCATTCATCTGAACCTCATAAGTCATCAATATCATTGCATATTAGTTAAAAAAGGGCATTTAAAGCGGTTTCTTGACTATGTGTTTGTGTTTTTATTTGAACTAGATTTTTGTTTATAAGCTATGTAATCTTGTCACTTTCTGTAGCCAGCCCAAGTTTCCACAGCTGTTTTGTCAAAGTCTATATTGCAGGTGTCTTCAGGCGAATCGAGCCACATGGGCAAGTTGCAACTGATGTGGACATGGACCGAGTCCTATTGGCTCAGTCAAATTCATCAGAAAAGGCAATAGTCAATGGTGGGCAAAGCGGTGGTCAACTTAAGAGTCCTACGGTTATAAAACTCTATTTTTAACCACATGAAGCTTTGCGTGGTTGTTCCTAGATCTCGGGGGACAATTTAACACCTATGGACTACTCCATGAATCGGATCCAACAACCACTTTCCAAATATTGAGTCCTCACGGCAGCCATAGTGCTAAATCTCGGGACGTGGTTGTTTACATGTCTTGTATCAACACCGAATGTAGGAAAATAGTTATATTATCCTCTATTATAAATAATGCATTCTCATACGCATATTAGTTAGCTTTTTTATAATGTAATTTTGATTGTAAAGGAACCCACTATGCCGTAACTTTATCATTGTGTTATGACTGCATTTTAATACATGAGAAGACTCTGTTTCTGAGCTTAATTCGTGGTTGATCATTGATTGTCCGAGGATTGTGCAGAGGGCCCCTGCATAGGCCGAGGTCTTGTTTATTACTGTAGAGTTTCATGCTTTATTTCTTTATGTTCTTATGCCATAATCATTCACTTGTATGTATATCACAGTTCTTATGGTATTAACGCTTGATAGTTGTCCATAGCTTTTGACATTTTATATATTGTTAACTGATCAGTGCTTTTGTTTCAGATCACAATAGGCAGCCTGGGCAGCACATAGTTTTCTAATGACTAATGACATGGAATCATTCTTGTCCTTCTGCTGATTTTCATTTCCTTTAGTTTTTAGTTCCAACACTGTGTTATTTATTTCAGTTTTGCTCATTTACTCTTCTGCAAGATAGATATTAAATTACTCATGTCATTTTCAATTACCTCCTAAAGCCAGAGTGAGTCAAATGGTGTGGGATTGAAGTATGAATGCGTAGTTTGATATTATTTTATTTTTTTGCAAGTTAGTTATTGAATTGCTCATGTCATTTTCAGTTACCTCCTAAAGCCAGAGCGAGTCAAATGGTGAGGGATTGAAGTATGAATGCGTAGTTTGAGATTAGTTTATTTTTCTACAAGTTAGTTATTGAATTTCTCATGTCATTCTCAGTTACCTCCTAAAGCCAGAGCGAGTCTAATGGTGAGGTATTAAAATATGAGTGTGTATTTTGATATTAGTTTTATTTTCTGCAAATTAGATATCAGATTGCTCAAGTTGTTTATGATTACCTCCTAAAGCCAGAGCAAGTCTAATGGCGAGGGGTTAGAATATGAGTTGATGTAATGTGATTTTAGTTTACTTTGCTTGCTTTTCTTGGATTTCTTTGAGTTCAGCTTTTCTTATATTTTCATGGCAACAAGGATAATGGGTTTCATGGTCACTAGATCACTATTTTTTAATTAGAATAGTGGCACATTTTCACTCTCTTTTCAAGAATTAGTTTCATCATAGCATGTTTCTAAAAAAACTTGAAGTTTTGAAAATCATTTTAAAAGACATCATTATCTTGAACATTTATATCATACTTGTCTTTTAGAATTTCCATCTCACATTAGGGAATTAACAGAAATAAACCCAAAACAAAACAAAAAATCAAAAACGACAAAAAATAAGAAATAAGTTATCTTGCACATATAGTGCGTCGCACTTGAATAGTTTACGAATCCTAGATTGACAATTAATACAACAATTTAGGACACTCTAAATTGACCAAACACTCCTTATGTCATATCGCGTCCGCCTGTTACTTCAATGCCTTGGCTTGTTGCATCCTTGCAAGCCGCTTAGTGAGGAATACTGTCTACATAGTTCCTCTGACACTGTCGTATTGTTGTTGCAGTTCTCGCGCCTCTGTCTCCAGGCACTGGATGTTGGGGTCCTCCTGCAGAGTTGTGAGGACCTCAAGTGCTTGCTCCAACAAAGTGGTATTGTCTTACACTACACCTCCAAATTCTTCCAATCCCACTGCAATAGCACTAGTGCATTTTTCTCTGACCTTAGGGGGAGCGGAAGGCTACGCCTTTAACCACAGCTCGACGATCTGAAGATTCAACTCCAGCTGAACCTTGGTCATTTCTTCTCTAGCCTTGCAGACTCTGGTTGCTAACCTATGATTCCGTACCTCTACTAGTAAATCTGCTGGGATGGCCAGCTCCGGGACGCGTCAACAAGCGTCATCTACCACCTATGCCAACTGTTGGTTCTGTGACACAAATTCGTTGTGCTGCAGACTGAGTTGTTCCATCTTAATCTTTTGTTCACTAAGAACTTGAATTGCGCAGCTCTATCGTTATCCCATCCTGTAGCAAATATAGTGTCTCTCATGGAAGGGCAGCCAAATTAAGGCCAAGGCCTTTGATTATGTTAATCGCAAATTTGTTAGTCTCATTCATTGCTACTAGGGTTCCTTTCTGTAACACTATGGTGTTTTCCATCTGTGCGTGCATCATCTACTCTGCTGCCGAGGATCTTGCTACGAGGTGGGTTGAAAGGGTACTCATCTAAGGGGGTTGCACCTGTAACTCCTGTAGCTGCACCCTAAGGGCCCCCAACACAGTCTGGTGCTCCTGCATAAAGTCCTGAAGGGCTTCATTTGTGACATTGCGAACCGTCTCGTCAATGTCATGGAGGTCACCTTCGATTAAGGTGATCAGGTCAATGGCCAATTTTGAGGCCTTGACCTTCTTCCTTGGTCCTGTTCTCTCTGCCATATGTGGGTGCTTCAGTTGTGTGTATGCGGTCCCTAGGTCTGCGCTCCCTTCTGTTGTTTCTGCTTCCTCTGCCTGCGGCCCTTGTGAGGACGTTACTTGGTCCTTAGCCGCCTTCAATGTTGCTTCTTCTACTGCATGTGTTGTTATTTCTGCTTTTGTAGCCTTTTTATGTTCTATGGATTTCTCCGTCACTTCCCACGCTACCCTTTCCTTAGCTGCTGTTATTTCCTTCTACCTTTTCTCGGCCAATTATGTGACGCACAGCTTGGCATCGTCCTTCTTCTTCTGCGTTGCTGCCTTCTCAAGCTCTGCCAGGTCTAGGGCGTGCTATTCCAGAGGCCATGTCTCCAAGATAGTGAAGATGGCATCATTAGTGGCTATAAAGGGGAGCTTTTTTCACTGCTTCGTTGTATCCTTGTGTGCCCTGATGTATACATTATGCATGTCGGCTTTGAATTCTACAAAACTCTATAGACTGTTGTACACGGTAGGTGATAAGCATGACCGTCGATTGATCCACATCTGGATGCTCATCTCCATGAGCACCGAGAAGATTTTGGTTTCGCGTCCTTTGTGGCCTAGAGAGAAGCGTACTTCGCGGCCTTCATAATTCTCTGCCAATGCTAGGGAATTCACTGTCCTTAGGTAGTTCCCTCGCTATGAGCATTATGGATAACAAAAATCACACGTAGTAGAAGGTTTTACCCTACTCCTGGGCTTCACAAGAGTTCTTCATAAATTCCTCACAGAGGAATTCGATCCAGTTGAACTAGACCCCCTCCATGCATTGCTTGACCAGTGCAACCACCGGTGCCGGTACCTCATCGGCGCGGCACTTCCTCATGAATTTTCTAGCCAGGAGTTGGGTTGCTACACGTACCCCTTTGTTCTTGATGCTAGAGATGGTGTAGTCCCTCTTCTTCTTCTCCAGCTTGTATTTTGTCGTCATGGCTTCTGCAAGGGCCAAATCTCTGCCCTTTCCTTCACCTATAGTTGCGACATCCTTTCCTTTGCAAGGAAGCCGAGAAATGTGGTGGATTAGGTTGGCTGTGATGGGGATAGGCTCCTCCAGCCATAGATACCCATCATGCACCAGGAAAAGCAGCTGCCTGATGACGAAAATGGTGATGGGCACGCGGTGTAAATGCGGTATCCATAGTAAGTGCATCAACCTGGCCTTTTCCACACTGTGCAACCACTTCCGCGACTCTAACGTTGTCATCAGCCCCTCAGTGTTCTGCTTCATAAGATTCTCAGTCTCTAGGTGAGGGAACTTCTCGAGGTCAACGAGGTCCCAATCTTCAAACTTCATGGTTGGCACGTAGCCTAGGTGCGTGACTTCAAACACTATGCCATCTGGGAGGAGTGGAGTCTAGAGTGAACTCTTGGTTTTGTCTAGGTCCTTCAGCACTTTGGTCTTCCCTTTCTGCAGAGGTACATATGTGGGAAGTTTTGTTGCAAAGCGTGTAGGTTGAATATCCTCCTCCATATCTTCATCTTCTTCTACTGTGATGGTTAGGGCATGCAGATCTTCTTCTTCCTCATCTGTGTTGATTGTGACCGTTTTCCATTTTTCTACCATTGATAGCTTTCTATGTAGTGGGTTCCTCGGAAACATGCGTACAGGGGCTATTTCTTGTTTATCTTTCTTGGGCCTTAGTGTTCACGGTGATTTAGGGATTTCTACCACAACCTCGGTGCCTTTTGGAACATCCTCCAAAATTGGGGTCTGCGCGGCCTCAGTGATAGTTACCTCTTCAAGTCCCAGACCATCCTTAGTGGTTGTCATCGTATCTAGGTTGTATTCTGTCACTCGCAAACTTAGGGGCTCAATTATCACTCAGCTCTCAATGCTCAGTGCTCTGCTCAAGCGCTCAATTCTCAAGTCACAAAGTGTTGTTTGCTGGCTAGACCTTTGTGTTTTATAGCACCTTTTGAATTCGAATTTGACCATTCCCCCCAATTTCGGGCCATTAATGCTTTCTTGGTGGCATATTTTCCCAAATCTTGCCCATAAATCATGTCCTAAATGCTTGTCGCCCACTCCATTTGGCCTCAAATCGAACATCCCATCGTGAATAGTGACACCAATGGTCACTTTTCGGCCAATTTGTGCGACAGCGCATCTCTTTGTGCGCAGTCGCAAACCTTGTGATGCTCTTCTTCTACGCGCATCCCCAATATCGTGCAGCTTCCAAACATATGTGTTTATAGTCCCACGCTTGCTTTCAACTACCTGGAGCACTAAGACAGTTCTTCCTGTGGCTAGTCAGGTGGTCGCACCACCCATGTGGGGCTCCATCCCGTCCTCCATCATGGTTCGTAGAGAATCCACACCTTCTATCGTTGTGATCAGCATTGCGCACTTTACTAATTGCAATGCGCTACCCTGGTCACTACGTTTAACGATATGCAGTCCAAGCCAAGGCAGCAAACTAACTAATTCACAACGATAGTTCTCGAACCTGTCAGTATGATCATACGCACCTTGCCTTACCATCCTTGGTTTTTTGACAAAAAATGCTTCCTTTATTTCATTTTCCAGTTTCTTGACCTCTGCATCCATCAAAGCACTTTTCTCCCTTAGCCGTACCCGGTCTTTTTCAAGTTTGCGAAGTCTAAGGTTTCCCTATCAGATTTCTTCCTCAAGTCTTATGTGTTCTGTTTCTTATAGCAGTGCGATTCCTTCATTCTAGGCTTCGCAGACTGTCGTATCTATGGGTGCTGCTATGCGCAGACTAGGCTTCGCATGCTCCATAGGGATTACAGCCCCTGCTTCATACTTAAGCTTCGAAAGTGCTCATGTGGTTAAGCTTTTGCACATGGTCCTATAAACCCATAGAACTGCTAGTACAGGCAGGTCCCAGTCAGTGTGTCTCACATGGTGGACCGTGTTCAATACTTCACAGACCTTGTCAAAGGCTTCCTCGCATATAATCTTCGGCGCGCTTGGTCTTAGCATAATTTGTCGTTCATGGCCTCGTCTTGCCCACTCCTACTTGTTGTTCCTGTTTCCTATCGTGAGGACGATGTGCATTTTTGTAGGTTACGTACCATATGCCTGTACCCATCTGGAGAGGTGGGTGCACAAGCTATTTCATCCATCATACTCAGCTTCCATCCATAGCTAAGGCTTTCCAAACCGTATAACCATCATTCTTATGCAGTCATACCAGTTCTCAAAACTTCTTTGATGTGTACCCCACCATCTTGTGGGCGTAGCCTGTACTGCCCATTTTAGAGCGTCAAAATAATGTTGTTCTAGCACCTCTCTTTCAAATTTGTTCAGGAATTCATCCACCACTATCAACCTGTCATACATAGGTATATCCCTTACCTCTATTGTCACACAGCACAATGATCTTACCATCATGTTGCAATTGAGCGTGGTTACCTCGTGTAATCGATTCTGTCATCATTCTATTTTCTCATCTGAATCCAATGTGCAGGAGATTTCATGCTCCCATTAAATCCTACCATCCACTATAGGATTCACCCAATCCTACTCGCAAGTGGTTATGTTGTAGATACAGTCTAGATCATCGTCGCTTTTCTCGTCACGCACTAGCTCCTTGTAGCGTGATCCTTCTGCAGGGTCTAAAGGTACCACTACATGCAGTGACTTTTTCTCAAAAATAATTTTACGCTTTTTCAGATTTATCACTCCATTCATATCAATGGACCAATTTATTCCCAGTAGCATGGGATAGGGATTGTTTTCATCGACAATCTCTATCACTTCGAAATCTGCAAGCATGCTCACACCTTTCATATCTACCGTTATTCCCTGCAATCTTCCCATCGGTAGGATCTTTTTCTCATTCGCCATTCACAATTGAATAGGGAACCATTGCAACATGGGCCTGCCCATGCACTCCCATGTCTGCTTTGGCAATACGTTCATGTCTGATCCTAAATCCATAATCCCTTGATCCATTTCATATTCCCCGATTTTCGCAGTCAATCTCATCTCCCTTCATGCTCGTGTTGTGTGCTTCCCAAGCTTCCGAACTACGCACGGTTCTCCTATCCCAGCGCACCTAGTGATGAGTTCTTGTAGTCCCTTCATAGCCTTGTTGTCGCACAACAACTTCATGCATGTCTCCAAAAAGGTAGTAAGCATTTATGTGTCCATCTCCAGTTCTAGTTTGTCTTTACTACCTGAAGTAGAGGCCTCCATGAAGCTCCTCTTAGCTTCCATGAATGTCTCCTTCACGTGCTCTAAATTGAACTCTGGTTCCTTTGTAGGCGCTTTGTGAACCCAAGAACTCTCTTCGAGTTGCTTGCCCTTGTCATCTCCTGTCGTGATACCACTTCAGAGCACGATGTTTATATTCAGGTCCTCTTCATGTAGCTCAAACCTCATCATTTGCAGGTTTTGAGTCGGGGGAGGCTGAAGTATTCCTTTATCGCACAACCTTGCTATCAGTGTAGGATAGGCCTTTGTCTCATGATCAAACTGGGTACAATATAAACAAGATTCTCTCATTGGATTTGTATAATCGCAAGCATAATGCCCTGGCCCTCTGCAATTGTAACAAATAAGCTATCTATGACCCCTTCCTGGTCCCATTCCACCATGACCTCGTCCGCACCCTTGAAATCTAGTGCGCGCCATCCCTGCATTTTGATCAAGGGCTCGTGTTTTGGTCTGAACTATATAGGCAGGAGTCTGACCCATCATCAGTTCATCACTTCTATAGGTGCGTTCATCATGGCCTACTAACTTGTAGAAATTACAAAACAACTGTTGGGATGTCTGTGTATACTTTTGTAATAGGTGACAATTATCTGTAGCATGCTTCCCTCCTATCTGACAAATCGCACACCATAACGCAGGTGCCCCTCTCGGTTCTACTTATGCATCTAGTCTCAATGGCATTGGCCCTCCTCCCGCTAGGTAGTTTGCGAAGATTGGATAATGGTCCTTGTCATGCCCTTGGCCTTTGCATTTTATGCACCATACCTCCTTACGCGCCTCTGGGTGAGTTGTCATGTCCTGTTTCAAACTATGCACTTCTAGACACAAGTTTTTTAGTTGCATGTGGATTTGTTGGACTCCCAGGCCAAGATATTGTATTGGGGTTTCATGTAGTCTCATTGCAATCTCCAAAGCTTCGGCCTGGGTGGATAACTTCTGCTGTGACAGCACCATCCTTAGATGCGGTGTTAGTGATGCTACAAACCATGTGCGGTGTTGTTCATCCGTCAAGGTCATGTTGCCTTCATGAATCATGCCCTTCAATCTCTGATCTAGTTCCGAGGGGGTCTTTCCTAGAAGCATCGTGATTTCCTTAAACCTGATAATCGACTGTGTCTTCGATTTTGGCTTGCTAAATTCTCGGTTCAGCATAGCTTGGATATCCACGACCCCCACATTTGGATTTTCATTAGAGTGCTTAACATACCATGTCAATGCGCGTTCCTACAATGCACTTACTAGTGTTGCCTTCTTTATGTTGTCATCCGTGACTCCTTGTGCTTCCCATACAGCCTTTACCACAAACCAAAATTGGTTTGAATCTTCGTTCCATACTCCTTTGAACACCGACAACTTTATTGTGCTCGCCATATTGAATTGTGGTGGTGGCTAAGGTGGTGTGGGCAGAGATGGGGGTGAAGATGGTGAGATTGGTGGTGGTGTACGTGGAGGTGGTATGCGCGGAATTTGTTGCCTTATCAGACTTATCACACCTCTTGGTGAAACTTTCCTGAGCTCTTCCTCTCTTTCTTGCCGATGCCAAATCAAGGGGCTATTTTCTATCTCTGAGCTACCTTTGTTTCTATAGATCCTCCCACTTTGCATAGCCCCAAACATCAATTTATTCGCATAACCCACTTTTCACACAATAGCATTTTAATCCAAGTGTTCAAATATTTAATCTACTTACGTTGCAGTCCTTTGAAGAAGCGTCATTCTGCCCCAATGTAGCTGACTAAAGCATCTACTGTGAACTCAGTGATAAATCCTCCTATAATTCGATTGAGGCAATGGTCCAAAGTGCATGCGATCTTATCTTCTGATGCTTCTAGTCTGCACACCAACTCTGGGGTCCACACAATTGATTTGTCGAGCCTGCACCTTCCCTCACTATCAGCTAGCTTCGCGATCCACTCATACAACTCAGAGGGGAAGGATGCAAAGAAAATTTCATGTATTTTTATATATAAGTAGCACTCTAACCACTGTTCCTTTGATACTCTCGGATTCCTATTTTCCTGCCCCTCGAAATCGTGAGTCTTTTTGTCCAACCACCCTTCAATTTCTTTCTTTATCGGATTCTACTAACACGACATCAAACATCTCTTATGCAGATCTCGGTCCCGACAATGGAACCATTTGTTGGCTTGTTGGGGCCTAACCCAGGTTCATAAGTGATTTAGCCAAACAAATCCTGGTACTACTGGCCCTTTCGGCAACAGTGCACGGATCACGAACTGAGGTCTCACCCAAAGTAGTATGGGAGAGTGCTAGAACAAGGTTTCCGCACCCTAGAGATGTCTGATGAGTTTAAGTGGTCCGCTATTTGACCCTGCACGCACGTTGCTACATGCGCTTACCCGTACCTTGCAGCCTGAGATTCTACCTTCACACAACCCTATTTAGGGGTCGAACGCTATTATTACCCAAGTCCTTACTAGTATTCCACCGTTAGTTGATTAACTTATCTTACTTGCATGTGTAAAATATACTTAGCAATATAAATCATTCATACAAGTGCACACAGTAAATAAATAGTATATTTGCAATTGATATCAAACATGTAATAACTCAAGAATAGATACACAGAATTTCAATAAATCTTCTTTTATTATTCTCTTCTTTGGTTACAGACTCGACTCCACCCTGCGCACTCAGCTGTGGATAACTAGGCCTATGCGCTCTCAGCTGTAGAGCCTTTTCCTACTCTACGACCCTAGACACACTTAGACACTCGCTCTGTGCTTCTACTTCTCTATCTCATACTTCACTTTAACTAACTATCTCTTACACTTAGAGCCTCACTCTATTTATACAATCCCATGGTCCGTGGACCATGGGTAGGCTGACATTACATTACAAACTAGGGCGGAAAACCCTATGACTCTAACATACTTCCATGCCCACAATTCGCGGGGCTTTACAACATCATTCGGTCAAAACATGAGCTTTGAGCCCCAAAACATGCCTCGGGGTGATTCCATGCCCAACACATGATCAACAAGGAGACCATAATCCATATGGTTCATTAGCCCTTGCAGTATCTTTAGGTATAGACCAAGCTTCAACATTCCCGTCATTTCAGATGGATGGGATTCCTCCAGTAGTTTCATCTGGTAATCAAATACAAGAGTTTCTGCATATGCAGTTTTGCAAAATGCTTCTTTATCATTAGAAAGTTATCCTAAGCAATATGCTAACAATAATCATTTTAAAGAGATTTATGCAAAATTGACTCGTGGATCATAGGTGGACAATTATTATTTGCAGGGAAAACTATTGTATCACCTTGGAAAACTATGTATACCCATTGATGAAAGGGTACATGTAATCCAAGAGTCTCATACCTCTCTTGTGTCTGGTCATTTTGGGGTTGAAAAAAATTTATTTCATTTACAGAGATTTTGTTTTTGGCCTCATATGAAAATCATTGTGACTTGTTTTGTAAAGGGTTGTGTGTTATGTTCTTTTTCAAAGCCCTGTAATAGAAAACTTTGGCTCTACACACCACTCCCTATTCCAATTCGACCATGGGAAAGTGTGTCCATGGACTTTGTAGGTGGTTTTCCTATGTCTAGGAAAGGTCATGACTATTTGTATGTTGGCATGGATTATTTTAGTAAAATGTGTATTTTAATGCATTGTAAAAAGTAGGTCACTGCTGAGTAGAATTCTTATCTTTTCTTTCAGCATGCATGGGTCCATTTTGGGTTTCCCACATCTATTGTGTTAGAACAAGACTCTCACTTTCTTGGAGAGTTCTAGACCAGCTTCTGGGGAATGAGGGACGCTAAGCTGAAAAGAAGTAAGGAATTTCATCGACAGACCGATGGGCAGACAGAGGTTTTCAACTGCACCATGGTACACTTGTTACAAAGCTATTGTGGAAAAAATCCCAAGTTGTGGGATGAAAAGCTTCCTTATGTGCAACATGCATACAATCGAGCAGCACATTCATCCACACAAAGCTCATTGTTCAAGACATGTTTTGGTTATCTACCAAGGGATCCCTTAGACATGGTCTTTGGGAAAGATGAGGATGGAAATGGATGAGATGATAGGGACAAATCACAAAATTTTATTCAGCGGATACAGGTGATTCATCAGGTAGTACAGGAGCAATTGGAGAAGAGTTGGGCTCTCAATAAAGCTAGACATAATAAGCACCAACTTAGCCATCAATTTCAAGTTGGGGACAAGGTATGGCTACACATTAGCAAGGATAGAATGGAGGGATAAGGGAAGAAATTGAAACCCATTCGATATGATCCCTTCACCATATTGGCAAAGATTGGAGACAATGATTTTTGCCTTGACTTGACCGCTTATATGAAAATCTACTCAGTAGTAAATGTTGAAAACCTGAAGCTTTATGAACCTCCATTGATTATGGATACCGAAGAGGTAGAAAAGATTCCTACAGTGGACGATTTTGCACCAGAGTATCTAGACAAGTTTCCTGAAATATCATACCTGACAGGAAAACCAGAACTTCATGATAGGGAGATGTAGAGTACATTCATGTGGGCTTCAAAGGAATGCATCCAAGTAAAGCTCGGTGGATGGAGAAAGAAAAAGTGAGGGAGAAATTTCCTCACTTTCCAATTGACTAAAAAGGCTTTTGGCAATCCAAAAGCTCTTAGTGGAGAGAATTGGTCCAGGTGGATCTCTAAAAAGTACCTGTGGCATGGTAAAAAGTTTCAAAAATAAAAGTGGTAGAAACTCTATAAACTTAGCATCAGATTGAAGTGCTCGTCATCTTGATTCCAATGATGCAAACATAACTCAAATATGAGCTCATATGAAGTAGTTAGAGCAAGTCAAATTTCAGGTTTAACTTGGACAGGTGACAAGAGAAGATGATGTGGCAGGGCTTTTCGGTGAATGCGGAAATGCAAAGTGGAGGGTTGCAGTTCATTTATTGCATTGAATCATAGAAGACCGAGAATAAAGAATCGGCCCCTAGCACTACTGGGTTGTGATTTATGATGTTGCAATCGCAGATCAGAGGTGGGTCAGTGGTAAAGAATCGGTCTCGAAACAAGCAAGAGTAAGATGCGATATATCGCAATCACATATCGCAAGGAAAGTGGTTAAGGAATAGGCCCCTAGCAGAGTTAGGTTGCGATTTGTGATATCGCAATCGCAGATCACATAGGGAAGTGGTCGTTTGGAGAATCACCCGTGGGTCCACCGATTTGAAATTTGTAAAATTCTTGCAGACCCGATAAATTATATACTATAGTTTAATAGTCTGTTAGGTCCGCCTTTATCGTAGGTCACTTGTCGCAAAGGCTAGGTCTGTTCGCCAATTAAAATCTCTGATTCTTTGTGATTAAATGTGCGGTTAAGAAGTTAAGAGGTTTTACTATGTTTGGCGGGTTGTTACCTGCATGCTATCAGGGTCCAAGATTCTTGGTGAAGAAATTTCTTGCCTGTTATACTTGTCCTTTGCTAGGAACTGCCAGAGATTGAGGAGTTAGCCACTAGCATATATAATGGACTTTTTGCATAGGAAAAAGGCAGAGACTGGCATAGAAGTTCATAAAACATTGCATCAGCAGTAACTCAACATGGCAGCAGGTCGGAACCTCGCCTTAAGAAACAAGGAGGTTTTGAGAGGGTGCAGAAGCTACATTTCTCCGAATTGGGTGTTTGAATAGGTGATTCTACATGATTTTTCGCCAGGATTTTAGTGGTACTATCTATTTTTGAATTTCGGCTCTCCATTCTTCATCCATCTTACATCTTGGAGGTACAAGGATTTTAAATGAATGTTTCTTTTACTTTTATCTCTTGTTATGCCACTTAATGAATGAAGGCCTCCCCACTATTGAGCAGGGCTCAGAGACATAGTCCAAATTGGATGAACTCTGTAATCAAATCTTTGTGTCATGGTTTCATGCTTATCTTGTTATTTCCACATTCTTTTATGTGCTTTTAAGATACCTTGTTAATAAGCTTTGTTTCATGTAATTATGAGGCATCTATAAGTAAAAGATCTTGGATCACCGTGAGAGATGGGTTTATTCATGAGATATTGAATGGAAAATTGATTAGTGTGCATGACCATAGGGAGTCTAATAATGTAATGATGAAATTTATTGATGGTGTGCACCAAAGAAAGGAATTATTTTTTAGTGATTGTACAGTTTAATTTGGCTCGAGTTAAATTGTTGTTGGCATAATATATAGCATATGGTTCATATTTCTCCTTTTGTCCCAATACAACTTGAATAGATCTATATGAAGCATCTATATGGATGTGAAAGGGAAGGGAATAGTTAGGACCTTGTAATTTGGGAGCGGTGGATAAATTTTCTTTGAGTGTATCAAAGGCTAGTTGACATTGATCATTCTAAGAAAAATATATGGCTTTTGTTAAAAGGTGAAACAATGGGTAGGTTTTTTAGTAAATTTTTATATAAATCTCTAATAGTATCTTACACAACCTAAGAAGCTATGGACATATTTTTGTGTAGTTGGGGTTCATAGCTTAAGAATAACTTCTATTTTAGCGAGATCCACCTTAATCCATTCAGGAGAAATATGGTGTTCTAACATAATTCCATTAGTCAGAAGCATGTGACATTTCTCATCAATGAGAGAAAATTTTGTCTCTCAACAATGGATCAGTACATTCTCTACATTATTCAAGGGTTATTTGAAAGTTTCTCCATGTATAGTGAAATCATCCATTTATATTTCAACACATTCATTGTTCAAGTCAAAAAAATATCCCAAAAATAGATCATTGGAAGGTTATTGGAGTATTACATAGTCCAAAAGGAAGTGCTCAATATGCATATGTCCCCAATGGACAGGTGAAGGTAGTCTTTTCTTGATCCTTAGGGGCTACTTGAATATGATTTTAGTCATTGACTCCATTAATAAAGGATAAGAATTTCTTCTCGAGCATGGTATCTAAGATTTGATTGATGAAAGGAAAGAGGAAATAATATTTTAGGGGAACCTTATTCAATTCTAAATAGTCAACATAGACTCACCATTTTCCAATTTTTCTAGGAACAATGACTAGGGGAGAGACCAACTTGCTGTCAAAAATAAGATAAATAAAATTTGTGTTCAACAATTTTTGAAATTATTCCTTAGCAGTGTCCCTTAATGTTATACTCATCCTCCTCTGTGGTTGCCTAAATTGTCAGGCATCCTCCATCATATAAATATGATGAGTACATAGATTAGGAGGAATTCCCTTTATATCAATATAGTCCCAGGAAAAAAAACTACTATTTTTCTAGAGTAACTCTATAAGTTACTTTTGTTGTGAGGGTTATAGATGGGCATTGATATTGAGAGTTTTTCTAGAATGGATTTCAATAGCCTTAGTTTGGTTTTCTATAATAATACATGGTAGGGCTATTATATCCCATTTTCAAATCAATTCAATACGTGAGCATGTCTCCTAAGATTTTTTCCCCAAGACTTGATCATATGGCAAATGGTTGTTGGGACAAGGTCCCTTAGGGTAAATTTTGTAACTAATTTTGTTAATTATGTAAAGTCTCTGCATTTTGAGGGAGCGGAGCGCGAAGGTCATAGGATTCAAAGGGGCTCTAGTCCCTTAATTTGTTAAAATATAGGATGTTTTGTAACCCACCCATGGTTTGTGAACCATGGTATTGTAAAAGGAGAATTTATATAAAGAATTCATAGCGAGTCATAGGAAGTAAGTAAGAAATTGAACATCATTGTATGGGCAAGTAGTCTGAGGTAGGAAAGTCTATTTCCTATACTTAGGCAAAGGGGAAGGCTTTTGCTGCTATGCATACGAAGACCTTGGTAAGTCCGCAAGCTGAGTGTGTGGGCCCCTGAAACTATCTGCGCAAGGAAGAAGAGTTTGTAACAGAAATATTATATCAATAAAGACTATTCTCGAAGCTATAATTGTGTATCTATGCCTTTATATTTACTTGTGAAATTTATGTGTATTTGCTTTGTTTTCTGTATTTATCTAAAGAAACACTTAATTGATGCGTGAAAGTAGTAGATTTGATAGTTTACATGACGTTATGAATGTTCTAAGTGTTCCGTGAAGGGTTAGATATTGTTTTTGTAAGTTAATGTGATTTCTACAATTAAACGAATAGGGTTTACGAAGTTCAGGATAAAGCCTTAGAAGTAACAGAAAACCATCACACAAACATATGGATGCAGAAACCTAGTTTTGTCACCCCCTAATACTGCTTCAGGTGAGACTGTAGTCTGTGCTATGCGGGTTGTTGCTGAAAGGGCCAACATGTTAGGGTTTTGTTGGTTGGTGTAGCTAACTCTTAACCTGGGTCAGGATCCCTTAAGACAACAAATGGTTTTGTTTCTGGGACCAATATCTTTCTAAGGAATGTGTGATGTCAAATAAATGGTTCCCAACTAAGAAAGAAATCTAGCAAAAGGTGAATTAATCTACGTGGGACTTTGACCATAGATTGAAATGTTTGTTGTAGCAGGCTAATATGCAGATCACAGATGATCAACACAGGGATTGGTACATTGCTTCAATGTTACCCCATCTGAGATTGCCACTATCATAGAAGAAAATTGGCACACATGTTGAAGAATTAGAGATTACTATGAGATTGGAAGCTTCTCCCATTTAGGATACGAATCTGGGAGTGCGACAGATTCAGTCACAGCTGGCTAGCCTACATATGGAGTTACAGAGCCTGAAGAAGGGAAAGGAAGTCCAAACTGAGGTTTGCAAAAAATTTTGGTACTTGAAATGCAAAGGCCAGGGTCACAATAAGGACCACTACTGGTCTATCAGAATTACCTCATTGGGGGAGGCCCTGTCCCCCTGAAGCCAGAAAATATCATTGAGCCAAACACGAGAGTAGCACTGTGGTGCGTTATTTATCATGTTACAAGACATCATGTGACAAACAATTCTCATCTACTACAGAAGTTTATACAAATCCCTCAGTAGTTGTTTTGTAATTTCTGCAAATCAGCAGGTCATGATGAGCGTTATTGTCGAAATTACGAATTAATGATTAATACAACCCCTATGTATAGAATGCCGACAAAGACGCATCCTCAAGATCAGGGCACAACTATTGTGCATGGGGGATTCCAAGGCCGAGGAGGAGGGCTAGGAGGAATCATAAGGGGTCATGGTCATATCATATGTTACAATTGTGGGGAAGAAGTTCATTTTCCATGTGACTATTAGAATCCAACACACCCTTCCTGTCAATATTGTGGACAATTTAACCATGTTATAGAAGATTTACCAATGCTTATCAAAAAGATGAAATAAAATAAGACTCATACCCAACAGCCTACACAGAACATCCAAATGGTGAGGTCAGAGCCTCGCGAATATGGGCCTAGTGTCAATATTGTTATGCAAAGCAATATAAATACTCGAGAAGATAAGGGGAAACAACCAAAAGTCAATGTGTGGGTTCACAAAGTTGTTGATAAGGAAACGAGATTTGATGTAAACAAGGTTAAGGAAATGTTTATGGAAGCAAAAAGGAGCTTCACAGATGAAAGAGCTTCTACATCAAGGATTTAAAATATGGCAAAGTCTGAAGAGACTAGTACTGTGCAAGAGACAACCCCTCATTATTAGCATCTTTTTTGAAAACCTGCATGAAACTCTTAAGGGATAAGAAGGTAGTGTAAGGAATCCAAGAATTGATTTATAATTTCACTAGTTAGAACAAGCCTATACCAGAACATCGCGCAGTATATAAGGTGGGCAAATGAAAGAAGAGAATTGGTCACAAAATGAGGTTGAATGCACAAAATTGGAGAATACGAAATGGACCAAGTAATTCTCAATTTAGGCTCTAATGCAAATTTTCGGCTGAAGAAAACATGGGAAAGAATGGGAAGACCAGCACTACAGTGGTCCTCGTTCCAGCTAAGGATGGCCAATCAGTAGAATATTATTCCTATGAGGCACCTACATGGAGTGACTATGGATATTGAAGGGGTGTGCGCCATAGCCGACTTTGAAGTGATAGAAACCATGGACGAGAGTAACCCATGTCCAACACTACTTGGAATTGATTAGGAATTTGATATTAACATAGTCATCAATCTGAAGAAGCGAATTATGACATTTGAGAAGAAAGAACTAAGGGTGATTGTTCCATTGGATCCAGTCGAAGGCACACAATATATTGAACCAATCCACAATTATGAGGAAGACGATGACATTAAGTAGATCTATAAGATGACTACGTGGGATGAATATTGGATCAGCTCGACGATGGATGGCAAATAACATGGGACAAGGAAAATTCCTATAATTCATATTCATATGAGGAGTTCGAACACTGGCAGAACCAATTGCATGAAGTATCATTGCTGCACTGCAATAGGCTTACCAAGTCATTATGATGTATATCTACTGAGGTATGCAATTTACCGTATTATGATGGTTTAGAGGATGTCAATTTATTTCTGGATAAATTTGAAAGGGATGTGCCAGTGGAACATCGGTTCCAAGTGCTAGATATTTCACTGTGAGCTACACCTACCTATTGATGGGGCACACATAAAAATAGTTTTGCAGATTGGAAGG
Source organism: Pinus taeda (assembly GCA_000404065.3). Taxonomy (NCBI): domain Eukaryota; kingdom Viridiplantae; phylum Streptophyta; class Pinopsida; order Pinales; family Pinaceae; genus Pinus; species Pinus taeda. Next base: position 30,913 of record APFE030158287.1, read on the forward strand.
AGTATTAAAGAATGATGAAGTTGAGGTTTGGATACGCTAATACCCGCATTATGGAGAAATACATAGGTAAGGAAGATCCACACGAGCACTTAGCTCGTTGGACAAAGGCATGGGGGAAGGAACCATAGTTGGAGTGGGTTCATATCTTCTACAACACTTTGGATACAATCCTGAATAATTGGTATCTAGAAACAAAGTTGTGACACAGAACCAATGTGTTGAAAGAAATTTTTCTGCTAACTTTTAGCTTTGAAGATGGCTTTGAATGTATATATGAAGTACTCTAGGAGATTAAAGCTGCAATATTTAGAATGCCTCAAGAATCAGTTGAATGTATACAACTAGATTGGGGTACATAGCTGCGCCATGCGCTTGAATGCTACAATGTGACCATGGAAGATGGCGATGAAGATCCCAAGAACAACCACATTCCTAAGTCTGAAGGACAACACGAAGTCAAAGGACCTAAGGCAGAAATCCCTAGTATATCAGATCCCTTAAAGACCAAGGAGGTGAATATTGGATCAGATGTGTAGCTAGAGTTCACGAACATAAGTGATTATTGGGAGAAAGATACACTAGATAAGGTTGTGAACCTATTGTGAGACTATTAGGACTTGTTTCCCACCAATTTCTCTAATCTAAAAGGGATAGTAGGGGATATGGGAATCATGAAGATCACTTTGAAGCTAGATGCAAATCCAGTGAAACAACGGCCCTACTGATTAAATCCTAAGTATAAGGAAAAAGTGTGAAAGAAGTTAGATAAAATGCTTGAAGTCAGGATCATTGAACATGTTGAAGAATTAGACTGGGCTAGTCCCATCGTAGTTCAAGAAAATAAGAGAGAGGGTGAAATTTGGATATGTGTAGACTTAAGGAAGTTGAATGATGCATGTGTCCATGATCCATTCCCTACACCATTTATGGATGAGGTTGAAATTTGGATATGCACAATGTTGGAGGACAGGAGGCCTATTCTTTCATAGATGGATTGTCAGGGTACCATCAGATCAAGATCACGTCGAAGGACCAGAGTAAGGCCACCTTTGAGACTGAATGGGGTTGTTTTCAGTATACAGTGATGCCTTTCGGGCTTTAGAATTAAAGAAGTTGAATGATTTAAGGAAGTTGAATGATGCATGTGTCCACGATCAATTCCCTATGCCATTTATGGATGAGGGTGAAATTTGGATATGCATAATGTTGGAGGACAAAAGGCCTATTCGTTCATAGATGGATTCCCAGGGTACCATCAGATTAAGATCGCATTGGAGGATCATAGTAAGACCAACTTTGCGACTGAATGGAATTGTTTTTAGTATACAGTGATGCCTTTTGAGCTTAATAATTAAGGAATTTGAAAGACTTAAGGAAGTTGAATGACGCATGTGTCCACATCCATTCCCTACAGCATTTACGGATGAGGGTGAAATTCGAATATGCACAACGTTGCAGGACATGAGGCCTATTCATTCATAGATGGATTCTTAGGGTACCATTAGATCAAGATCGCACCAGAGGACCAGAGTAAGACCACCTTCATGACTAAATGGGTTTTTTTTTAGTATACAGTGATGCCTTTCGGGCTTAACAATGCCCCTGCAATTTTCCCTAGGGTGGTAATTGCGTCCTTCAAGGAATTTATCCATAAATTTTTGGGGGTCTACTTCGATGACTGGACAAGGTTCAAGTTAGTAAAGCTACATGTCGCTAGTCTATGCCTCATGTTGGATACCTATTGAAAGCATCATATAACCTTTAACTTTGAATAAATGCATATTCTACGTACCCTATGAGATACTCATAGGCCATGTTGTTTGAAAACAAAGATTGATTGTAGATCCTGCCAAAATTGTGGTAATTATCAATTTGGAAGCTCCAAAGAATGCTAAACAATTGTGCACAACATTTGGCCATACGGGATATTATAGGAAATTTATCAAAGCATATGCACAAATCACTACGCCTATGGAAAATTTATTGAACAAGGATGCAATGTTTTGCTTGGACGAGGACTACCATAAAAGTTTGGATATTTTGAAGGAGAAAATGGTCACCGCACCAATTTTAGTGTTCCTCGATTGGAAGAAGGAGTTCCTTGTTCATGTAGATGCTTCCTGCATCGCGCTAGGATTTATGCTAACCCAACCAGGTGAAGGAGAGATTGACCATCTGATTGTATTTGCAAGTATAAAATTTTCTAAAGTGGAAAATAACTATTCAACCATAGAGCGTGAAGGTTTGGCAATGGTGTATGAGCTGCAGAAATTCAGGCACTATCTGTTGGGTGTGCACTTTAAGATGTATACAGATCATTTTACTCTAAAATACTTGGTCAACAAGCTTGCGTTGAGGGGGAATATTTACATATGGTTGCTGCTTTTCCAGGAATATGATTTCGAAGTAATTTTGAAGCCAGGGCACTTGAATGTTGGGCCAGATCACCTATCGCAAATTAAGAATGGGGATGAGCCTACGAGTTTGGAGGAAGGGTTTCCTAATGCGCAACTCTTCGTTGCTCGCATTGCAGATGATCATTTTTCCAATATAATTCAATTCTTGTCTCTAGGTACAACTCTGAGGGATATTCAACGCAACAAAAGAAATAATTGGTGGTCTGAGCTGCAGATTTATCTGTTATCGTCGGACATTATAGCTCATCAATATTCATACCAACAGGATATTGGTTTTGCATAGAATTATCAATTAAATCATCTTGATTAGGTTGCTTTGTACTGAGGGTGATTTCTATTGTACACACATGGTAGAATGATGAGAGGTAGGGATCCTCCGCTTATTCTTCTTCAACCAATGTAGGAAATTAATTCTCAACAAGAGGTTGAGTTGGGGGATATAATAAAATCTATTTTTGGTACTTCCCATTGGAAATTGTCATGTTTCCAACCTTATAGTAGCTAACCATGGTCTCCCTAAGATGAGTGGATAGTCATTGAAATTGATTTTGGGATGGAGGACAAGGAATTTTGTGGGATTCTCCCAAGAGTCTATATAGACCATTACATTTTTTATTGTGCCTTCTAGCGCTATTTTGGATTTGTTAGCAAGTTGTAGCACGATAGTGGAATTTACTAGGGGCTCTTGTAGGTTAATTTTAAACATGATTTCCTTGTTCATGAAATTAATTGTAGCTGCCAGGTTAATGAGAGTGTTTGCAAGTACAATGTCATTTATGTGCAAATCTACTATTGGGCTTCCAAGATCTAGATACTTGGGGATGCTTACTTGCCCAAGTATTGGATCAACCAGTTTCTCAGTGACATTGATAGTAGGGGCATCCCTTCTCTTCCTTCCAGGTCTTCTGAGAGATTATTCCTTAACAAAATTATTATTGAAGGGAACATCTTTTATGGCTTAGAGGAGAGTAATTTTGACACATAAATTCTTCAACTGTCCCAAAAATTTAGCTTCTTCTGAGGTATGTTCTTTTTGGGTTGTCAACCTTTTAGGATAGGGGGGTTTCTCGTAAATGCCTTGAGGCACAAGATCCTCCTTCTCTTTTCTCATGATCTCTATTTAAATATGGGAGAACCTTATCTGATCTAAGGTTGATTTCTTGGATTTATGAAACATAGGTTTGGAAATCAATCTCCCCACTATAGATTGGTTGAGCCTACTTATCATTAAAATTGGGATTTGGTTGAGCAATAATCTAGGGTTGTTTTCGAGGAACATTCTAAGGTACTTGTTGTTGCTAAAGAGGATCCATTAGAGCAGGTGATTAGGCCACTTGAGGCCTCCATCCTTGTGATGGATTACCTAATTGAGGAGGTTGATTGGAATATCATTTGAAGGGAGGCAAAACAGATTGAGGGGGATATTGCCAAGGAGTGGGCATAGGTTAGGGTGAAGGATTAAGAGGGAACCAAGGATGACAGTGAGTAATATAATGAGGATTTAAATGAGAAGGGAAGTTCATACCTTGTTGGAATTGTCTTAGAGCTCGGGATATATTCTAGTTGACAAAGCACAATTGCTCGATGTTCCATTTTATTCCCTGATACACTCCCTTTGAAACTACCAAAGGTGGAAACTTATTAGTGGAATGGTATTCTTCGAATACAAAGAAGACTTCTAAGACATTCAAAGGAAATTCATTCCTAGGGTGTATTTGTTTTCATTAGGAAGTAATATATGGCCAATGCCTTTTCTGCTTGCTCTTGTTTTCTTTTGATCTACAAAGTATCCATCTGCATAGAAAATGTGTGTAATATCTCAAATTTTATTTGTTTTAACATCCCTACTATATCATTCTTAGTAAGCAAAGAGGAGAAAGAAAGACTTACAGAACTTTTTATTTCTCATCATAAGTTATTTCTCCATTGGCCAACAAGTTGAGGGTTTCCATAAGATGTTATTTGACTCTCCTTAATAGTACTAGCTTTAAAGAGTCTAGCTATAGAGTGCAATTATGTGCCCTTCTGTAACTTAGCTAGAATCTCCCATCATAGTATTTCGTAAACACATTTTCTCCTTAAATCATCCTTAATATTTCATCTTTGGTATCCCTTTCTTTGTAGTAATCTTAATATTTATTGTTGGAATCTTGTTACATTTGATCCTAGATGTCGATGCTATTTCCTTCAAGGCTTATGAACCACCAGAGGGCTACATATTTTAGGGTGGAAGGAAGCGACTTGAGTTGGTGGTGTAATCACAAGTCCCACTTATAACAAGAAAATGAAACATGAAAGTGTCAATATATTTTTTTATAAAACCATATAAGTGTGGGAGCATAAATGGGTTATTTTTTTTCATTCTTTCTTCTCCATACATGTCTCTAATGGAAAATGTAACCACCCGCCTCCCACATTTACCCAATTTAACTGATCCACTGGGGTAAACATGTGGCAAGAGGCTACTCTAATGTGATTCAAATTCCCATGTACAATTAAGGAAGTGGAACTGACAAGACCAAACCAATCTGACCTTACTCAGGAGCTACACACCCTTCAGGAGGAAACCAACCCTTCGAGGTGCTTAACCCCTGAGACAACTTTGCATTTAACTGATATGGACCCTCATACACTCCCATGACAAGCCATGCATGATACTAAGACCTTCCAGTCACTCCCACAACAAGGAATCCCAATGACTGTACTTTTTCAAGGAGTTCTGTGCCAATGACCTCAGATTCTAAGCCACTTTTTTAGGGCCAAGTCTCAGACCACTACCTAGAACTTGATGAAACTTTCAGAGGTCAATAATAACAATGGAAAAATTCTACCAATGCAATCATTGGTACAAATAATTAATATGACCCCTACTAACCATGCTAGGCATTAAATCAAACATGTCACAAATATGTAATCTACAGGTCATAATGATAGATCTGAGCATAGGGGTCTCATACTTATTTGAGATTTGTAAGGAAGCATTGATGCCTTATCACAATAGGTGAATTATCATCTATTAGTTCATATATTCACAGTTCATTCATTTCCTAATCAAAACATGAAGAAAACCATACATCAAGTCTTTCATAAAACATGCTCAAAACCAACAGAAATAATAAGGATATAACAACCACAAGAATCACCTATGAAGAAAATATATTTACACATGAAATACCAAGGAGAAGGAGCTCTTATTAATGAATTCATATTCCAACCAGGTTTGGGACTTCCAAAAACGACCCGACAATAGATTGGGTTGAACCAGATATTTCTTTCAGCCAATCACCCCTGTGCCATATTCTAAGCATGAATGTGGGAATAAAAACAAAACCAACGAGGGCTTCCTTAGGTTTTATAGGAATCCCCACCAAATCACTAGAATTGAACCCTCATTAATACAACCAGGCTTTACTGCAAACCCCACTGGGTCACTAGGCCCTAAACAAGCATGGATGCCTCTGAATATCTCCACCTAAACTATGAGGAATTCGTCCATCTCAACCTCTAGTTTACTATGTATCCCACCATTACCGGTCAAGGTATTCCTATGCCTTTGAGGTCTCCACCCTCTGGGCTTTACCATGTATACTTCCATCACTGATAAAGGGATTCCTAGGCCCAATCAAGGGTATTCCCCTTTGAGATTTATCGTATATCCCATCACAGGATTCTTGGGCTCAATCAAGGGTATTTCCCTCTGATATTTACTGTATATCCCATCCCAATATTTCTAAGTTCAATCAAGGTGTTCACAACCAAGATTTACCATGTATCCCTTCCCTGGATTCCTATGCCTGTGAATAATCCTGATACCACCCTACTCATATTTGAGCCCATCCAAAAATCCACCTAAACCAAATACAGGAGAATCCACCACACCATGGCGCTCTAGAAATGGCAAGGCAAGGTGAAGAACATTGTCACACCTGGAAAAACCCATGTCAATGGAAACAAAAGAACCAAGAACACACATGTATGTACCATGCATGCCACATATGGCAAGGAAATCACAGATGCAAATCGATACATGCAAGTAATCCCATTGTAGCTGCTTGATCCTGCTCTTCCTTGCTTGCTATTTGCTTCCCTTTACTTGTTTTCTCTTCATTTTCCTTTCTTGATCCAATGCTAGAATGCTCTAAGTGTCCAAGAGTGTGTGTGAGAGAGAGAGAGAGAGTAGAGAGAGAGATCTCCAAAACTAAACTGAAAAACAAAAAAGGTATCAACTGGTCCTCATAAGGATTTTTATTAATGAGGCCTCTATTTTCTTAAATTTTCCATTATTTTCCTTCATTTTCCTCCTCACATGCAACATGTGACATTTCACCTTCCTTTTCTCCTAATTTCCTTTATTTTCATAAATAAAATGCCACTTAATGCATCATGCCTATCCAAATCCTTTGCCAATTCTTTTTGCTAATTTCCTTAGCCATAATAAACCAAGTGAACACACACACTAGGATTTTTTTCCAAAAATTTATCTTGGAATATGTGTCCCATGACCTTGGTTATTATTTTTCCTTCATTAACTCTTACTACATGGATTTTTGACCAAGGTTTTTACAGAACCGTCCCCCTTGGGGGAACATCGTCCTCGGTGTTCAATGACACCTACAACCAATAGGATTGTTTAAAACAAAACATATTGTTCATGGAGACTTATAGCTTAACTCGTTGCAGTGTTTACAATGATCAACCTGCTGAGAAGAAATCCAACATGACAAACATAAAAAAATAACAACCATAATGACATGACACCCATACCACTTATTGGAACTTTATAACACAACTCATGGAAGTATTTAAATCCATATACATATATACATAAACCAAAAACATCACAGCAAAACATATGCCAAAAACATTTTCTCAACAAGCGAATAGAGAAGGATACATAACCCGCATCCAATTAGCCATCTCCCATGGAGCTTCATCAAGCCAAAAGTGCTTTCATTGTACTTTAGCCTGCTCAATTTATTGGTTCTAGAGCATGAGCATTTTTCTCTGCAAAATACACTAAGGTTCGATTGGAATTATCCTCATGGCTCCACCTGCAATACAAACCAATCAATCACATGATCAACATATTTAGTATTCTTCTTAAGCAATGACACATGGAAAAAATCATGGACTTTCATTATCGGAGGTAGTGCAATTCAATAAGCTACTGGTCTAACCCTTTCAAGAATATTGAAAGTTCCACAAAACCAAAGTGCCATATTGGCACATGATCTAATCCTCAAGGATCTCTTCTTGGGCTTGATGCACAAGTACACCTTTTCCCCAAACTGAAAATCCTTAAACATCCCGTTGTGATCTGAATAACTTTTTTTGCATGTCTTGCGTTGTCTTTAGATTCTTCTTGATTACCTGCATTTCTTGTTCTATTTCTACCAACATATCTAGTCCTATCAACACCTTGTTCACTTGATCACTCCAATTGATGGGAGTGTTACAACTTCACCCATACAACGCCTTGAACAGACTCATCCTCAGTGACTCCTGATACCCATTGTTGTAAGAAAACCCAACCAACAGAAGGTAGTTGTACCATATCTTCTGATGATGCATAACATACATCCTCAACATGTCCTCTAATATCTTGTTGACCCTTCCTATTTTTCCATCTATCTGCAGATGATAAGCTATGCTAAAGGCGAACTTTGTACCCAAACCTACAAATAACTCTTTCCATAACCTAGAAGTAAACCTAACATCCATATCTAACATAATATTCTTCAGAACAGCGTGCAATCTTAGACTTCACCGGAATGAAGTGTGCTACCTTTGTCAAACTGTCCCCTACAACCATAATAGAATCATGTCGTCTAGATTTCCTCAGAAAACCTCTAATGAAATCCATGGAAATGACCTCTCATTTCCACTCTAGAATCAAAATAGGCTGAAGTGAACCACCTAGATGTTTAAACTCTACTTTTACCTATTGACAATCCAAGCATCTAGCCACAAACTCTGCCACTTCCTTCATTAAATTTGGCCAAATCAGATGTCAACATCTTCTAATATAATATATTGGGTGACCTAAATATGACTTAGCATGAAGTTTCCTCAAGAGAAGCTTCTTGAACTCACTGATATCTGGCACATATGTCTTTTCCCTAAAGCTAACTAAGCCATTTGCTGTGAGACGACAATCCATATCCTGATCACTTGTACCCTCTTGCAACCTATGCAGAAGCTCCCTATACCTATCATCCTATTATTCTACCTATAAGATCTGATCTTGTAAATCTGTCCCATAAGAACTCATAGCCACAATGTGATTTAACTTTATCCTCCTACTAAGATCATCTGCAACCATGTTCTCTTTACCCTTGATGTACCTGATCTCAAAGTTAAACTCACTGATAGTGGCCAACCATATAGCTTGTCTGGAATTCAAATTCAATTGGTCAAATATATACCTCAACCCATTATGATTGCTCATCAATACAAATCTCATGCCAAGAAGATAGTTCCTCCACATATTCAATGCGTGGATGATCGTTCCTAACTTAAGATCATGCGTCAGGCAATTCTGCTCATGCTGATTCAATTTTCCGTTACTCATAGCATACTACTTGTCCTTCCTTCATAAGGACTCCACCAAGTCGTCTCTTGCAAGCATTTGTACACACCACAAACTCTTTGTTTGAATCTGCAATCTTTAACACATTCCTTTCTCCATTTGAATTTCTTACCTTGCCTCTGCAATGATGTAATAGGATATGCAATTAAAGATAAGTTCATGATGAACCTCTTATAATAACCTACTAGTTCCATGAATTATCTTACCTCATCCACATTCCTAGGAGCTTCCCATTCCATGATAGCTTTTATCTTTTCTAGGGGCACTATTATGCATTTCTTGGAGACAACATGCCCCAAGTAATGTACCTTTGTCTGAAAGAAACTACATTTACTAAGATTAACACACAACTGATGCTCTCTCAGTAATCTCAATACTACTGCTAAGTGTTCGACATGCTCTTCCTCATTCTTATAATATATTAAGATGTCATAAATGAATACAATACAAATTTGTCTAGATAAGGATGCAACACAATATTCATCAAGCACATAAAAGTAGCTAGAGAATTACTCAAACCAAAAGGAACTACAACAAACTCATAATACCCATACATGGTCTAGAAAGTTATCTTGTAAACATCTTCTTCTTAAATGCATACTTGATGGTATCCTAATCTCACATAAATATTTGATAACATTGATGCTCCCTTCAACTGATCAAACAAATCAGCAATCCTCAGCAATGGATACATGTTCTTGATGGTCACCTTGTTCAATTGCCTGTAATCAATGCATAGCCTGAGAGTACCATACTTCTTCTTCATAAACAACACTAGTGCACCCCATGGTGATACACTTGGCCTGTTGTATCCCTTGTCAATCATTTCCATCTACTACAAATTAAATCTACTAACTCTTGAGTGCCCATCCTCTATGATGTCTTTGATGCTGGTGTTGCCCTTAATACCAACTCAATAGAAAAATCCACTTCCTTATGAGGCATAAATTCTGAAATCTGTGTTGGAAACACATCTTGAAATTGTCGTAGAATCAGGTTCCTACTCAATACCTCTGCATCCTCATCATCCTTACCTTTATCACTAGAATTATGCATTGCAAATTACACACACCCTTTTATGCGATTGCACTTTGCCTGCATAGATTCCACCATTCTAACTGATGTTTCTTTCTTCTTACCTTGTAAGATCTTATGTTCTCCATTGTCATCCAAACACTTAATAACTTTTTCATAACAATCCACCTTATTCCTATGAAGATACAACCAGTGCATACCCAAAATCATACTATATGATCCTGAAGGAAGCATATTCAGGCTGATGTAGGCATACCATTCAATTCAAATACATAAGATCTTACCCAATGATGAACTGATTTCTTCGTACACGTAGCCAACTGCACTAACCAAGATTCTGCATGCACTTCTTTATTTAAACCACACTTATCCACCAAGTCAGGGTTAACATAACTATAATTAGATCCAGGATCAATCAAAATAGAAACAACTTGATCACAAAGCTTATTGTCCATCTCTATAATAGGTACCTAGTGATCTACCTGCTTATTAGCCAACATTGCATAAGGTATGAGGAATGATTTTCCCAACATCCCTAATAGTCTGCATTTCCTATGCACTATAAATCTGAGGCCTACCACCCTAATATTGCGGAAAATCTCTTTGGAGATGCTCCTTACCACATATCCAACACTGCAATGTTCCCATACCATCACCTCTATTTTTCTACCCTATGGGCTGAGACCCATTTCCCTGTCTAACTATGTTGAACTTCTTGTAAGGTTCAACATTTTCTTTCTCACCTTCTTCCTAAGGTCTTGTTATTTTTGGCTGTCATTTACCTTTAGCTTTGTCTTTCCCTTTCCAACCTTGTTGAGATTTTGTCTTATGATTTCTCTACTCATAACAGTGCTTCAATTTCCCAATAACTTCCTTAAGTGACCGATGCTTATCATACTTAATCTGATCTCTAAATGTTAATGATAATCCACTGAAAAACCTCTGAACTTTAGCATTTTCATCCTCAAGATACGGTACATACCTCAATAACTCCACAGACTTGGTTGTATACTCCTCATCTACCATCAATCCCATCTTTAGCTCATAGAATTCCTTGTATTTGTGGTTGTGATAACCCCCTGACAAGTATTTCTTTCTAAAAAATATTTTGAATTCATGCCAACTCAAATATTTTATCCTGATGTCTCTAACCTACTTCACATCTTCCCACCAGATGTCTGTTTTCCCTTTGAGATTGAAGATATCTATTCTAGCCTTCATATTCTCTGTGTACTCATGCAACTCAAATAATTTCTTCAACCCAAGTAACCATGCCTCTGCATCCTCCAACTTCTTCAAATCCCCATCAAAGGTAGTTGGATTCGCTTTGTTGAACTCATCAAGAAAATATCTCTTGTCACTCCTCTTGTAAGGATGATAATAATGACGATCATAGTGCCTATCAAAACCAAAACTAGAATATAACATGTGTCCACCACCTCTCCTATCTAGAGTATCCAAGATCCTTCCATCCCTGATCTTATCATCTCTATATGACATGTTCTTGCCATGAGATCTACTGCCATAGCCCCCATTAGTCCTATCCTCCTACCCATGGCTGATACAAATAAATACCTGCCTCTACAATTTTGACAGAATCTGAAGGATTATTACATTAACTTCTGCTTTTTTCTCCTGTGCCTAAATGATCATGTCATTATTTTCCTTGCAACTTCTTATTTTTGCCTTCAAACTTCTCAATGTGTTTGCTAAGTAATAAGAATTCCCACCACCACACTGCTGATCTAATCCATAGGGAGAATCTCGTGAACTGTAGTCTACCATCTTGCTAGTCATTTTGATCTCTTTTCTAAAAGTATACCATGCTAGCTAAACCAAAACATAACATACTCAATATACCTCAATATAGTTTATGGGAGGATATTTTGTCTACAAGATCAACCATATTAGTGAAATACATGTATAGACATTATCATAGCAGTATATGAACATAATTTTGACCATTATCCAGTTATCAATGCATGATGATACTAACCACATACCATGACCTCATGCATAATGACTATCACCATGTCAATGTATGCATAACAACATATAAACACTAACATGCATAACCAATTCATAATCAACATACACTCATGATAAACACCTCCAACATCAACACCATCAACTTTCACATGGTGACACAACTGAAACCATGACTACCACCATGCATACATAACAAGCACATAGACCACAAGCATAAATAACACATATGAAACCAACATGTATGCATGAACAACCACCGCCCATCTAGTCCAAGGGGTGAACCATGCTATGGTACCACTCTGTAACCACCCTCCTCCCATATTTTCCCAAGTTAACCAATCAGTTGGGGTAAACATGTGACGAGAGGCTACTATGATGTGATTAAACTCCCCATGTACAGTTAAGGAAGTGTAGCTGACAAAACCAAATCAATGTGACCTTCCTCAAGAGCTACAAACCCTTCACGAGGCAACCAACCCTTATAGGTGCTTAACCCATGAGACAACTTGACATTTTACTGATCTGGACCCTTAGCCACTCCCATGAAAATCCATGCAAGTGACTAAGGCCCTTTAGTCACTCCCATAATAAGGCATGCCAACAACTATGGACTTTTTCAGGCAATTCTGTGCTAACGACCCCAAATTCTAAGCCACTTTTTTAGGGCTAGGTCTCAGGCCACTACCCAGAACTTCATGAAACTTTTAGAAATGAATAATAATAATGGAACAAAGCTACTAATGCAATCACTAGTACAAATACTTGATCTGACCCCTACTATCCATGTTAGGCATTTCGTCAAACATGTCACAAATATGTAATCTACAGGTCATAACGACATATCTGAGCATAGGGATCTCATACTTATCGAATATTCATAAGGAATAATTGATTCCTTATCACAATAGTTTCATTATCATCTATTAGTTCATATATTCATCATTCGTTCATTTGATTATAAAAACATGATGAGAACCATACATCAAGTTTGTCATAAAACATGCCCATATCCAACATATAACCAACATAAATAATAAGGATCTAATAGCCATAAGAATCACCTATGAACCAATATATTTACACATGAAATACAAAGGAGAATGATCTTATTAGTGAATGTATATTCCAACCAGGTATGGGACTTCCATTAACCACCCGATCATAGATTATGTTGAGCCAAGTCTTTCTTTCCTAATCACCCTCATTCCATATTCCAAGCATCAATGTCGGACTAACAACAAAACCAACTAGGGCTTCCTCAAGATTTACCACAATCCCCACCAGATCACTAGGCCGAAACCGTCGTCAATACAACTAGGCTTTACAACAATCCCCATCGGATCACAAGGCCCTAAAAAAATATGGATGCCTCTGGATCTCTCCACCTAAACCATGAGGAATTTGTCCATCTCAACGTCTCATATTTACCATGTATCCTGCCATTACCTGTCAAGGGATTCCTAGGCCTACGAAGTCTCCACCCTCTAGGATTTTCCGTGTATCCTGCCATCACTGGTTAAGGGATTCCCAAGCCTAATCAAGGGTATTCCCCTCTCAGATTTACCGTATATCCATCCTAGGATTCCTAGGCTCAATCAAGGGTATCCCCTCTGAGATTTACCATATATCCCATCTCGAGATTCCTACGCTCAATGAAGGTGTTTACAACCAGGCTTTATTGTGTATCCCATCTCATGATTCTTAGGCTTGTGAATAATCCTGAGACCACACCACTTATCTTTGAATCCATCCGAAAATCCATCTCAACCAAATACAAGAGAACCCACCACACCATGGCTATCTAGAAATGGAAAGGCAAGGTTGAAGAAAACTATCACACCTGGAAAAACCCATGCCAATGACAACAAAATAACTAAGAACACACATTCATGTACCATGCATGCCACATCTAGCAAGGAAATCACACATGAAAATCGATACCTACAAGTAATCCCGATGTAGATGCTTGGTCCCACTCTTCTTTGCTTGATATTTTATTCCATTTTGCTTGCTTTCTCTTCCTTTACTTTTCTTGATCCAATGCTAGAATTCTGCAAGAATGCTCTAAGTTTCCAAGAAAGAGAGAGAGAGAGAGAGAGAGAGAAAATCTCTGAAACTGAATTGACAAAAGGTACCGACTGATCCTCATAAGAACTTTTATTAATGAGGCCTCTATTTTCTTCAATTTTCCATTATTTTCTTTCATCTTCCTCCTCACATGCAACATGTGACCTTTCACCTTCCTTTTCTCCTAATTTCCTTTATTCTCATAAATAAAATGTTAATTAATGTCTCATGCCTTTCCAAAGCCTTTGTCAATGCCTTTGCCAATTTCCTTAGCCATAATAAACCAAATGAACACCCACACTAGGATGTTTTGCCCAACATTCAGCTTGGAATACATGTCTCATGACCTTCATTATTATTTTGCCTTTATTAACTTTTATTACATGGACTTTTTACCTAGGATGTTATAGAAAATCTAAACACTTTTAGGTTGTTTATCTTTAACCATAATATTGGTGGGGTGTCAAGTGTTTTCTCCTTCTGCAAGCTCCTCAAATATCCTTGCTTTCTCATCGAAAAGGGCCTAAAAGGTCCTTATGGATAAGGCAGGAGGCTCACAATAAGCGGAAAAGGGCTAGTTGCTAGTGAAAGTGGGGGTTTTTGGTAGAAAATTTCCTATCTAGTCCCTAACTCTTCGAGGCATGAAATAAAGAAATTCTAAAAATAGTTTGTTTTTTCCTTTTATTTTTTGAAAATATGTTAATGTGTTTTATTTTTCTTTTTTAAAAACATGAAATGAAAGAAAGAGTAAATAAACTAAAGGAAAATTCAATATAGACTTTAACACCTTCCTAACAACATTCCCTAAAAGTGACGGCCCTCGGTATTGCAACAACATCGCTGCAACTCCTAATGCTCTTAGCTTCAATTATCAACTCGAGGTTCATACAAATGTAAGAGGGGTAGGCACTATATGTGCAACAAGAATGACATTCTTCTCTTGTTGATATTTATATAGGTGGGAAGTATTGAAATGAAGGTTAGATGCATAGAAACCAAGCTAACTAAGCTATGCTTCAGGGAAAATTGATTTGCAGAAATGATTATACAAAAAAAAAATCACACACACATATATGTTACTTGCAATGAAAGAAGGCATACTTGTGGAATGACACACACTTCTACATTGTTTACAATAAATGTAAAATCACACTCGCTTAAATAAAATACTAATAATCAAAACCCTAATTTGTAGAAAAATAATATTCAAAAAACAATTGACAAGGGAATCTATGAGGTCTTTGTACTTCCAAATTTCATTCTCAATGTCATCTAGGTGTTCTAATAAGTTAAAGAGGTCAAAACATGTATTTATTTTGAATTTGAGTGAGAAAATAGGGTTGGTTATATATTATTATAAGATGTAGAAATTCCCAAATATAGATCACCTGGTAATGCAATGTACTAAAGAAAAACACTTGATCTACTTCTACAAACAATTTAGAGGAAGATTAATCAAACATGATAAACATCAATAAGAACACATATAACTGATATGGAGAAATCAATCACACATAACATAGAAGAATTTACCCAAGGAAAGCCTCAGCCTAAAACCCCAACTCTGTATTATCATACAAGTGGAAATATAACCAATATTACAAAAAGAAACAGCTCAAAAGCTATCCTGCTCTCTCTCCAATACCTCTGATGCTCATAGACAGTCAAAGGCCTCTATATAACCTCTAGTCTGCCCTCCAAGCCTCTTATTTCTTTGCGCAATTTTGATTGGGGTCCAGTGTAGCCACTTGTGTGAATTGGCCTCACACACTCACTAACCTCTGATCCAACTACGCAGTCTTGAAGGAGATAAATCCTTCTCATGGATGAGCTTCCTTTATAGGAAAAACATTCATCCAACTGATAGTACATTGTCCCTTCTCTGATCTCAACTAGGTATCTGTCTGAACTGACATGCATGAGTTATTCATGAGAGAATCTTCATTTATCTGAAGTGCAGCAGTTATATGCAGGCATGCATTAACTAACTGAACTCACATTAATTTAAACAAACTGTTTAAATCAATCTAACTAGACTTGAATCAATTAACTGAGCTAGCTAATTACAACTCAAATTAGAACTCATCCTTATCTCTTTAATTGATGGATAAATTCGTCAATTAATGGAGAAACTGTTGCATGTCCTCACATAGACTTCATGTTTGATTTTTCACAACTAATTAATTCATGGAGAATTAATTAATTTATTTTGAAACAGCTGCTAAGACCAAATTCGAATTTTATTTCCTATTTTTAGTCTAGGGACTGACTCAAATAGGAATCCATCCTGAACTGCTAAAAATAGAATGCTATTTTTGGCACTTCCATTTTTCATTCCTTATTGCTCAATCCAACACTGGTACTCAAATTGCTATTTTTAGCATTTCTTGTTGCTATTTTCAATACTCCCTCTCAATAAGAAAGGCTTCAACATGAACCCAATCCTGTACCTCTGGAATGTTTTGCATGCAACACTTCTACCAAGTGTGGTTGCTTCAACAACTCTCGGAACAAAAAAAACTCCCAACTGACCTCTTTGTTGGGCTAGAAACATACTCTGATGCTGAGGCTCTACCTGCTACTGACAAGTGCTCCCTCTCTGACCTCTGAGATGCTACAACACTCCATGCATCTCACACCATTGCACACCTCTATGTGCCATCCTGCACTGGTGCAACACTCCTGTGCCTCTCGCATCGTTGCATCCCACTAGCTCTACACAATCCTGGGACTCCTGTAGTGTAGCTCTCTCTGCCGCTCCTTCCGCATCTATCTCTATCCAATCAGTCAGTCCTACTACTCCTCATCGGGGCTCCTATAGCAAAGTCAAATCAAGGAGGTTAGGTACCTCAAGGATCCTACCCCCATATTAGCCTCCATGGGATGATCACTCCACATCGCCCCACATCCTACTTGGAGGTATGGTTGTATGTGATTCCTCTACCCATCTGGCTCAAATTTTCCCCCTACTGGAGGTCTCTGCATGATTGGATGCCTCCACTTTGTCTCCTCTTGGCTTCCCCAGTTGTGGCTGCTCCATAACCTCCTTAAGTTGTTGCACCAATCATGGCTCCTCCACAATCATTTGAGAATTCTTTTGGCACTGCATGTTGAGAGGTAATATACTCTCCCTCTCAACCACCAAGTCTCCATTAGTTGCCTTGCTGCTCAAGGCTTTGCATGCATCTTGAACCTTAAGAGCATACAGGTTCTTGACCCGTGAACCGATCTTCTTCACCTGTCTAGTGATGATGTGTCTAAGGGAAACCTTTCCCTTACTGAAGACTACATCATAGCCTCTGTCTTCTAGCATTGCGATAGACACCAAGTTTCTCTTCAATCCTGGAACATACTTGACAGCGCTCAAGGTAAGGCGAGCTCCATGCCCCCTCTAAAAAATAACCGTGCCTACAACTGAGACACTGTACTTTTCATCATTACCCATCAATATGAGTATCTGGAGATATTTCTCCTCCAAAGTACTGAACAAACTCTTGTCATCGATCATGTGGAAAGAAGCTCCACTGTTAAGAAGCCAACCACTTCCCACCATGGAGGAAACCATGCATGCGAAGAGTGTGAAATCCAACTCGAACTATGAAGCAAGTGCCTCACCTTCAGATCCTTCCCTATATCCCTTCTTGGATTTCCTCTGTGGACAATTTATAGCAAAATGGCCCACCTCATGACAACGAAAGCATCGCACTTTCGATTTGTCAAACTTATTCCCACTGTGGGAAGAATTGGATTCAGAAAGAGAAACCTTCTCCTTCCCCTTTTTGCCTTACTCGCTAAGGCGCAGTTTTCTTCATCCTCCATGGATGAAGAACCATCTCTGGTGCTTCTTCTTATCTCCTCCTTCATCAAATTCAACCAAAGTTGTTCCCAATCTGGCAGTTTCTCTCTTCCATTAACCGAGTCCTAGTAGCTATGCCAGCTCTTAGGAAGACCAAGGAGTGCAAGACTCACCATGTCATCATCAGTTGTCATGATCCCTACACTTCCAAGCTCATCCCTGCATGTGGTGAGCTTGTTCAGATACATAGAGATTGTGTCACCCTTTTCACACTTGATCTTTCGAAGTTTGTCCTTCAGTGCCAGCTTCCTCTGATTACTATTATTCTGATATAGATCTTTCAATGTTTTCCACATTGAAAACTGTGTCTCCTTCCCATGGAGACTCAAGACTATGTGATCTCGAACTCCTTCCAAAAGGATTCTCCTTACTTTAGCCACACATTTCTTCCATTCAGCCAACTCAGTAGCACCAGTTGGCTTGATGACTTCTTGATCAATGAAGTTATTTAGGCCATTATCCTCTAGTACTGCTTCCATGTGATCCTTCCAGGCTATATAATTCGAACTGCCATCAAGGGCATATTCGAGTCTCAAACCATAGAACACCATAGGCGAAATAGAGATGTGATAAGAACTCAATTTCTATATTCATGAATCACAAACTTCAACTTCTCCCTTCTTATATATTGTTCTTCCTTCATCACCTGTGCTCCAATACCATGTAGAAAGATCACCTGGTAATGTAATGTACTAAAGCAAAACACTTGATCTACTTCTACAAACAATTTAGTGGAAGCTTAATCGAACATGAGAAACATCAATAAGAACACATATAACTGATATGGAGAAATCAATCACACATAACACAGAAGAATTTACCTAGGGAAAGCCTTAGCCTAAAACCCCAACTCTGTATTATCATACAAGTGGAAATATAACTAACATTACAAAAAAAAATCAGCTCAAAAGCTATCCTACTCTCTCTGCAATACCTTTGCTACTCATAGAAAGTCAAAGGTCTCTATCTAACCTCTGGTTTGCCCTCCAAGCCTCCTATTTCTTTGTTCAAATCTGCTTGGGGTCCAGTGCAACCACTTGTGTGAATTGGCCTCTTCACACGCTCACTAACCTCTGATCCAACTACGCAGTCCTGAAGGAGATAAATCCTTCTCATGGATAAGCTTCTTTTATAGGAAAAACATTCATTGAACTGATAGTACATTGTCCCTTCTCTGATATCAACTGGGTCTCTGTGTTATGAAACCAGCTCAAGAGAAGATAGAAAAGATAGATCAACACCTTAGAATTAAGCCTCTTCGAGGGGGCAACCTCCTTTACATTACATAAATGAACAATTTTGGGATGATTCAAATGACAAAACCTCCTTTCTATATATAGGAGTCTAAGGAGTCACAATATAATCCATCCAACCTAACAATAATAATATAAAGCCACAAAAATAACAATAGAGGGATTCTATGGGGCACAGTAATAACAATATGGGGATAATAGGGGCACAACAATATTAATAAGGGGTACAAGTACCATATTAATGGGGTAATCACTAGTATTATAGGGACCCAACATGCCCCTCTCCTTCAAAAAAGTGTTGTCCTCAACGCTTGAGAAGTTTTGTATTCTTATGTATAAAATTCTCATCCTCCCATGTGGAATCTTCAACGAATAAGTTCTTCCACTTGATAAGATACTCCGAAATTGATCGTTTTCGTAGCTGTCAAGTTCTTGTTTCTATGACTTCTTCCAGTTCCAACATAATTTTTCCTTCCTCGTCAAGTTCTGGCAATATTGTTTGAACTCGGAGCTTTTCGCCTATAACCTTCTTTAAACATGAAACATGGAAAACTGGGTGCAATCGAGAAGCTGCAGGAAGCTCCAATTTGTATGCCATAGTACCAATCTTTTGCAACACCTTGTATGGGCCATAATACTTTGGTGATAATTTATTATCCTTCTTAGCTTGCTTGAGGGACATTTGCTTATATGGTTGTAGCCTTAAGAATACCCAATCACCTACATCAAAACTTCTTTCACTGCGATGTTGATCTGCCTATTGTTTCATTCTATTTTGTGCCAACACGATGTTATCCTTTAAGATTTGGAGGACTTGTTGTTGATGTTCGATGTGATGTTCCACTACTTTAACCTTAGAATTTTCTCTTAAATATGATGTGATGGATGGTGGTTGATACCCATAAAGTGCCATAAATGGGGTTATTTTTCTTGTTGTATGGAAGGAAGTGTTATACCACCATTCAGCCAGAGGCAACCATTTGACCCATTGTGTCTGTTTATCAGATACAAAGCAACAAAGATATCCTTCCAAACATTTGTTTACTATCTCAGTGTGCCCATCAGATTGAGGATGATAAGATGAGCTATGAGCTAACTGAGTACCAAGACAAGAAAATAATTCTACCCAAAAATTTCCAGTGAAAATGGGATCTCTGTCACTTACAATAATCTTTGGGTTTTCATGTAGCTTTTGAATTGTTTCCATAAATGCACTAGAAGCTATACTAGCTTTAAATGGATATGATAATGCACAAAAGTGTGCATACTTGGTAAGTATGTCAACTACCACCATGATGACACTCTTTCCCTCTGACTTGGGTAAACCCGTGATAAAATCCATTGAAACCTCCTCCCAACGTTGGCTTGGAATGGATAAAGGTTGTAATAG